>CAJHQQ010001890.1:0-79011 GCA_905132885.1 Moricandia moricandioides
ATAGACTAAGGATCTGAGTAATTGAAAGAACACTAGTTAACACTTTATTGAATCAAAGAACGAGTAATGCTCAGAGTGTGAATCGAGTTAAGCTCTCATGACGAACTCAATCGAATCCACTAGTCTCATGGCGACTCTGAGTACAGACTCATAACGTCTATAACAAACAACATCAAAAGCATACCTTTACAACGAAAGACAATTCTATTTATACTCTTGAATAGTAACGGCAAATACTCTAGTTGAATAAGAAGTTTATCCACTCCTTTCTTATTTCCATTAGCCTGTTGCTTCTCGAATTATCTCCTCATCTTCTTCTTCCTGCACTTCTTTTCCTTTCTTCTTCCTATAATAAGCTTTCTTAAACCTATCAATACTTCCCCCAACAAAATCCAGCTTGAGACCCAACGAAATCCAGCTTGCCCTCAAGCTGGTACGAAGGATGACACTCAATGAAATCTTGATAAAGCATCCAAGAATTTTCCAAAGAAGATTTGCCTTTCCACTTGATGAGTAATTCCAACTCGCCCTTCGAACTGTATCGCTTTTCTAAAACGTCTTCAGGCTCAATGATCTCGTCCACAGCCGACAGATAGTTTGGAGGCAGAACAGAGCACTGATCATCACGACCTAACGCCAGTTTTAATTGTGAGACGTGAAAAACAGAGTGTATGCGAGCTTCAGGAGGCAACTGGAGCTTGTACGTCGTCTTCCCGATGCGCTCAAGGATCGTGTAAGGGCCATAAAACTTCGCAGCCAGTTTCTGACAAAAACGTCTTGACACCGTTTTTTGCCGATAAGGCTGGAGTTTTAAGTAAATCTTATCACCCACCGTAAACTCCACCTCACGTCGTGACTTATCTGCATGTGCTTTCATAATAGCTTGAGCACGTAACAATTGTTGTTTCAAAGTAGTCAAGGCTTCATCCCGTTCTCGTAAGGCCCTTTCTAACTCAAAATTTGAAGTTGAGCCTGGTTTAAAACGCAAAAGAGGGGGAGGCTCTCGACCATAAAGGACCTGAAACGGAGTAGTTTGCAGAGACTTATGGTAAGTGGTATTATACCACAGTTCTGCCCATGCTAAATAGGAATGCCAAGATCGAGGATGTGATGAAGAGAAGCAACGTAGATATGTCTCTAAACATCGATTGATAACCTCAGACTGTCCATCGGTTTGGGGATGAAAAGTTGTGTTATATCGCAGTGTATTACCCGCCAGACGGAACACATCTGACCAAAAAGAGCTCAAGAATATGCGATCCCTGTCTGATACAATACTCTTCGGAAATCCATGTAACTTCACCACTCCATTCACAAATTGTTTAGCTACATCCAGCGAGTAAAAGGATGCTTGAAACTAAGGAAGTGAGCAAACTTACTCAGCCGATCGATCACCACTAAGATCACGTTGAAACTGTTAGAAGTTGGTAACCCCTCGATGAAATCCATGTTAATGTCCTCCCATGCGCGTTCAGGAATTGGTAATGGCTGAAGTAATCCAGCTGGTGATAATGTCGAATGTTTATGTGTCTGGCACACCACACAGGAAGCTACATACTCTTGAATCCGCTTATACATCCCTTTCCAAAAAAAAGAACACTGCACCCGCTTAAGTGTCTTGAAGACTCCAGAGTGACCACCCAATTTACTGTCATGCGCTTCTTGTAATATTAACGGAATGAAACTCGATGCTTGCGGAATCACCAAACGTCTCTTAGACCACAGTTGTCCCTCGAGCACTTTGTACTTTGTGGAAACCAAATCACCCTCTTGAATTTTCTTAATTGTGTTCTGAATTTGTTTATCCCCTGCAATCTCTTTATATAAATCCTCCCATTGTAGAACTGTAGGAATTGTTAACGCCAAGCATAGATGAGCCATGGACATTGAACGGGATAATCCATCGGCTGCTTTATTCTCCAGTCCTGGTTTGTAGAAAATGTCAAAGTCGAAGCCCAAAATCTTCGTCAACCACTTCTGGTACTCCAAATTGACCTCTTTCTGTTCCAGTAGAAATTTTAAACTCCTTTGGTCCGTGTGCACATGGAACTTGCGACCCGAGATATAATGCTTCCATTTTCTAATCGCCATGACGATAGCCATTAACTCGCGTTCATAAGCCGGCTTTAGTTGTTCTCGAGCTGTTAAGGCATGACTGAAGAAAGCTATCGGCTGTTTATTTTGCATTAATACTGCCCCCAAGCCAAACCCTCATGCATCCGACTCCAACACAAATGTTTGTTGAAAGTCTGGTAATGCCAAAACTGGTGCATGAACCATCGTATATTTCAACTTATCAAAAGGTTCTTGTGATTCGTGAGACCAAGCAAATTGGTCTTGATAAATCTCCTGTAGTAACCAGTTAAGCCCAAGAAACCCCGTAACTGTGTGACTGTTTTGGGTATTGGCCAAGCATTCATTGCTTCTGTTTTTGCAGAATCCGTAGCAACGCCACCCGCTGAAATCATATGTCCCAAATATTCGACCGTATTCACTCCAAATGTGCACTTTTGTTGATTAGCAAACAGGTGTTGTTCGCGTAACACTTGTAGGACTAAACGAAGATGTTCCTCATGTACCACTAATTCGGTACTATAGATTAGTATATCGTCGAAAAACACCAGGACAAAACGCCGAAGAAACGGTTTAAAATTTTTGTTCATTAATGCCTGAAACGTAGCTGGTGCGTTCGTGAGGCCAAACGGCATAACCAAAAACTCGTAATGCCCTTCCACTATCCTGAAAGCTGTTTTCGGAATATCCTCCTCAACCATTCTGATTTGGTGGTAACCCGAACGTAGATCCAGCTTTGAAAAGACGGCAGCTCCATGGAGTTCATCAAGTAGCTGATCAATAACCGGAATTGGATACTTGTCCAATATTGTTGCCCTATTCAATGCCCTATAGTCCACGCAAAACCGCAGAGAACCATCTTTCTTCTTTACTAGTAATACATGGCTGGAGAAAGGGCTTGTGCTCGGTCTAATGATCCCCGTAGAAAGCATATCATTCACCATCTGTTCCATAGCAACTTTGCTTGCATGAGGATAACGATATGGCCGAACAGAAACTGCTGATACTCCTAGTTTTAATGTAATGGCATGCTCTTTCCCTCGAAATGGTGGTAACGTATTGGGGATCGCAAAGACATCCGCAAACTCATGAAGTAGCAGTGGGAATTTTGGTGCAATATCTGGAGTCGAGGATGTTGCTATAGCTGTTGTAAGCAGTGCTTCCCTTCCTGTCTTACTGCAGGTATAGACTGGCATCAATGATTTGAAAGAGAATTTGGTGCAATATAAGGACTTGTCGCCAAACAGAGTCACCTTATTCCCGTTATAGACAAAGGAAAGGACCTGCTCCTTCCAGTCCACTTCACAAATGCCTAATGTTTCAAGCCATTGAATACCGAGTATAACATCCACGTTTCCCAGTTCTAGAGAGATGAAGTCACTTGTGAAGTTGGTTGTACTTAATTGGAACGAGACTGCTTGGCAAATTCCCAAAGCTTTCACAGTCACTCCATTACCCAACAACACGTCCAAGTTGCTATCCGCACAAACTTTCAGTCGCAGCTTGTTCACAACTTCCGGTGTGATGAAGTTGTGAGATGCTCCACTATCAAGCATGACTATCACCTCTTTACCTCCTATGTGTCCTCTCATCTTCGTTGTTTTGGGGGAGTTAATACCCAAGTATGAGTTGAGTGATAATGTATGTAGAATTTGATTGGCAGAATCGCCTTGTAATTCTTTGTCTTCCTCTGTATCAACTACCTCCAGCTCCAAGCCATTTATCACCGTCAATACCCGTAGCTGCCTATTCGGGCATTCCTCTTTATGCCCTGGCGTCCAAGGTGCTTTATACCTAAAACACATTTTCTCCTTTCGCATTTGATCCAGTTCTGAGTCCGAGTATTGTAGTCTTGGTCTCACTGTGTTTCGCGTTTGAGAATAATTTTCCTTGTTTTCTTTTGTATCCACTCTCTGATTATCCCCCTGTTGTTTCTGATGTTGATTCGTAGATCGTATGATCGGCGTGTGACGGTGATACCCTTTTTGAAGCTCTCCACCCGTCGCAGAACTAATCACTCTACAGAATGTTGTGCTTTGCATCTTCAATAAGGCCAACTTGTGATCCGTCAAGCTTACGGGTTCTTTTAAACGTATAACGTCTTTCATCTCAGATTTTAACCCATTGAAGAAGACTTTGATGAGGTTTTTCTCATCAATTCATGTGACCTGATTCCGCAGTGCCTCAAATCCGTTCACATAATCCACAATATCCCCTTCCTGACGTAGACAAAACAATCTTGCAGCTGGGTCATTATCAATAGGACCCCCAAATCTATCCAACATTCTTTTGGTAAACTGATTCCAACTAACAAACGGATCGCTGATTGCTTCTCCATTAAACCACTGTAAAACTGGTCCCTCCAAGCTTAAAGACACCAAATATAACTTCTCTTCTTCATTGTAATCACCAATGCGGAAAAACCTCTCTACTCAAGAAATCCAATCAAACGGTAAGGGGCCAGAGAACACCGACATATCAATCTTTCTCAACATAGAATCCCTATTCGCAAGAGTATTTTGAATTCCCCGATAACCTAGCTGTGTTTGATTTTGATCCGGTTCAGAAGAAGATAATGATACCTGAACATGTGGAGGTTGTGAGGAAGATGCAACTTCTTTCCCAGCTCGGTGATGGAAGGTTGATGCCGCTTCGATTCGAGTCAGCATTTTTGTAATCATCGACATCCGATTCTCCAAGCTCTCAAATCTGGTATTTGATTCTGTACCGATCGTCTCAATCTTCTTCTCTATTAAGTCAAATCTTGCTTCTGTCGCTCTATCGTTACGAGCTATCTTATCGTAACCTAGTCGCAGATGCTCGAGATCGTCAGGAATTTGCGTAATGTTGGTGATCGTTGTACCTCCGAGCTTGGTGTTGCTATAAAATCGTCTCCGATCATCTTCTCCGTCATTCTTCGAGCTTCGCGTTAGCTCGATCGAGTTTCGCCGCACCAGTGATAGACTAAGGATCTGAGTAATTGAAAGAACACTAGTTAACACTTTATTGAATCAAAGAACGAGTAATGCTCTGAGTGTGAATCGAGTTAAGCTCTCATGACGAACTCAATCGAATCCACCAGTCTCATGGCGACTGTGAGTACAGACTCATAACGTCTATAACAAACAACATCAAAAGCATACCTTTACAATGAAAGACAATTCTATTTATACTCTTGAATAGTAACGGCAAAGACTCTAGTTGAATAAGAAGTTTATCCACTCCTTTCTTATTTCCATTAGCATGTTGCTTCTCGAATTATCTCCTCATCTTCTTCTTCCTGCACTTATTTCCCTTTCTTCTTCCTATAATAAGCTTTCTTAAACCTATCAGTTACCTACCTGCAGACAAAGACATTGATAAGGAAACATGGAATTTTAAGTCAGTGGCAGATGATCCCATGGATTTTAGCTTTGGGTCACCAGAAAAGAAGAAGAAGAAGAATGTCTTCAAGCTGTGAGTGTTACCTATAAATCATAGGCTAATGTTGTTTGATATTAGAACCTTTTGTCCATTATGATGGGATCACTTCTGTAAGATGCTGCTACTTGACAACAAGGCCTAGTCTCTCGTATCATTTATGTTTCCTTGTCTCCTTTTCAGGGACATGGGGTTCGATCTGGATGGAGGTTTTGACAGTTTGTCATCATTCAAAATGGACATGTCAAATTTTGGTTTCTCAAGCCCAGCCAAGAAAACCACAAAAACGAAAGAAAGCACTCAAGATAAATCTAGTGGAGACTTCAAACAGAAAAAGAATCTGTAACACCCGTCTCCTCCTCTCTTGAGAACGGCGTGCTACTACCGATAAAATATTGAACTAAACCGATTTATAAAAATATCAAATAACATGTTAAAATATTTAATAAAGTAAAAGCGAGATAAATCATTTTTAAATTTAGAAACCGAAATAAAATATACGCAAGATAAATCTTTTTTTACATTAAATAACAAGAATAATTCATATCAAAATATCAACTAAAACCGAATGAAAACCGATATAAAATACGACGATCCCAAAGACACCAAACTGTCCAGATATCCGACTACTCATCATGCTCACCTGAAAGGGGAAGAAAGAGGGGGTGAGTAACAGGGGAGTCACTCAGTGAGGTATGGGAAGCTAAACCCGAAGTCCATGGACCCGGTCATAATATTCTGAATAAATATAATTTAATTCTAACACGTAACAAACACGGTACCTAAAGTACCCAAAGATCAGACAATGGTCCTAGCGAGATACACACCCGCTGCCCACTAACAGGCCAAAAACAACAACGCCGAATACGTGCTCGGTAACACACGCCCGGAGACGATTTATCGACCTCAGCCTTGGCAACAACAGGTCGACTATGTTGTGCCGCAACATCTCCACACACAACACACTGGTCACAAATTACTCTACGGAAGTACGTCTCCGTAGTCGACCACAACATTACACCTCAATTCTCAACAAATATATATATGTACATAGTACATAGTATATATATATATATATATATATATATATATATATATATATATATATATATATTTAATATCAATTATCAAAGAACAAGTAAAGTTGAACCCTCTAACACCCTATATCCGGTTTAACAGAGAACCTAATGACTAAACAAGCAACCTCTAATAGACTCAATTCACGAAGACAGAACATATTAGAAATAAATTATGTTTATTAAAAATCCTAAACCGTGCACAAGAAGTTTGGGGATAGCACCCACCTTAGCCAAAACTGGATATAGATCGGGAAAGCTCGGAAACTAACATGACTTGTCTAACACGACTCAGCTTAAGGTTCACAACTTGAAAGGATTTCTTCCTGCACAAGAAAGGTCTAGGGTTCATCATATCAGGTTGCTTGCACCATAAGAGACAATTCAAAGATCACTTAATTGCACAAGAAGCATGGGAATGAGACTTAAACCTCATGCATGGATTCACGCTGATTAAGGTGGCTACAATTTATGGTTGTGTCGTCTCTCCATCTAGGTACGTAACCATCACGAGCACTGCCAACAAAATACATATCACGAAGCTTTGTCTCTGATGATTACATATATGGTATTTGGTGGTGATACTATCATGACGTACCAATATGGGAATATATAACGGAAAAAGCATGGCAGGTGGAACACGAAGCGGATGGTGATCGGAGTGAATAGCGATGGTGGTGCAAACAAGTGTGAGATCACGATCTCCCTAGCTCGGATCTCGACGGTGGTTTATAACGATTCCAGAAGGAAGGACGAGGCTCTCCGGTGACTTGCGGATCATGGCAGTGAAAATCTGTGGCTGGTCGTGACGGAACACGACGGATCCGGTTGCACTTCCTCATCTCATCTTGGTCACGTTCCCAACGGCAAAAATCACAACAACGATAGCTTCTCCAGTGATGATGTCTATGGTTTTGATGATGGCTTGTGATGGTGGTGATGAAGACGGCAATGTTTTGACGGTAACGGCGACGATCACGTTCTTCTTCGGTGAAGGAGTGCGGTGCAAACTAATCTCCAGAACAATACAATATTGAGAAGACATGGGGGAAGAGAAATCAACAAGGAAGGAGAATAAACATGGTTGAGCTCTCTCCCTTTCTCTACGATGATGTTGACGGCAAACAAATGAAGAAGATAATGTGTAGGCATTTATATATTTAGGTATAAGCGCACACATACACGATTAAAAAGATTGGGAATTGGTTTAATAATAATTAAACTATCAAACCGGTTTACCTCAATGCAATGAAGTAAAAACTAAACCAGTTTTAAAATCGGGTCGTTACAGAATCCGTTTGCCTTCTCCTATGATTTCGATGCGTATGAATCCACTAAATCAACTTCTGCTGATAAGTCAAACTCTTTGGACTTTGGTCCAGACTTACCAATAACTAGACAAGCTGCCTGCATGACGAACATAGATTTCAAGGCAAAAGCTTCTGCTGAAAGAGAGAATCTAAATTCCAAGACTACAGATACTATGGTTGTGGATAGTAGCGCACACTCGAAGCGAGCTACAGAAGAGACCACGGAGAATTCTCAGGCAGTGGAATCACCTCAAGGTTTAAGGATAAAAACCTCACCTACTCGTACAATTTGTCTGCAACCTCAATCTGTAGACGCTTCACCATTGAAGACATCATGTACAATGGTTGAGGATACAGATGATCCATGTCTTTCAAACGAGACCGCAGCACCCTCGCCGTTACTTGCTTCTGAGACTGCACATACTGCTGCAAACAGAGAAACCAGTCCAGATATCCATGACATCTGCAGGATCTAGATCAGAAAAAGACTGTCCTAGAGATCCAGAACAGAATGCGAACAATGAAAAGATTTCCACCATGGACTGGAGCTATGAAAAGGCTGAACAGACAAAACCAAGCATCTCATCTCAGTTATGGTTGGACAAGATGGATCATCAACAGGAAGAGATGGGTACAGGCACTCAGGCAGAAAAGCAGGATCAAACTAGAAGAAGAACATCATCTGATCCAGATTATGGACATCCTCAGACAACTCTCTCAGGAATAATATCACCAGGCTCTCGTCTAAGCCAAGCTGCCCAAGTACAAGATTTGAGTGGAAAACTACAACTGGATCCATCTCACGGGTTAGAAAAACCAAAACTACTTTATGCTTTGTCGTTAAGCCAGTAAACTTGGAATCTGAAATAGATGTCTAACAACTCTATTCTGCAAAACGAGAGCAGCGTGCCAGGGCTTAGTGATTTAAACGCCACGCAAAACAAAGACTCAGGAATTATCAGATCCAAATTCTTTAAGAAGACAGAAAAACCACAATCCCATGTGCTGGAGTCCTCTCTAACTCAAACAGAGAGTCGGCCAGTGACCCGAGAAAGGATTGCGGTTAATATGAACCTTACAAATGATAGAATGTAATATTTCTTTTCTTCGTTGTCTGTCAACTATCTTTTCACTAATATTTTCCTCTCCAAAATGCAGACATGATATCCAAGATGTGTTGCCTGGATCCAAAACTAGAACATGCCCACTTGGGCTTGTGAAAACGAACTCTGAAACAACAAATGTCAATTTTATCAGTTAATGCTATGGGGTTAGATGGAAATGGAATACGCTTCTTTCTTTTAAGATGATAAATATAAGCTAGGTAACAAATTCAATTATTCTTTCCAGCAGTTCTCATGAAAAGATAATCCACAAGGACTATTGTAATGCCAAGGCTGCAGAAAATGTGGCTGGACAGTTGGATCATTTAAAGCTGCAAGCTAAAAATACACTCGTTTTAAGTTTACTTCTTTCGTATCTGTTGCCTGCTCTTGATTCCCTAAATAGGTTACTACCTCATTGTGTATAAATTGTAGCTGCAAAACTTTTATTTCTATCTGTTGCCATGCTCTTGATTCCCTACGTAGGTGACTACCTCCTTGTGTATAAATTTGTAGCTGCTAAATTTTTATCTCTTGGAAGTTTTTATTATAGTGCTATGCATTAAGCTTCCTTTCTTATGAATTTTGTGACAGCTCAAAACTCGATGCTTCTAGCTTGGCTCAGAAATTGAGTTCTGGAGTCGAATGTTTGCAGAAATCCAAGTTGGTATCTCTTGAAAGGCCTAAACTTGGAAATATGATGGCTGATCTGCATTCAGCTAAAACTCAAAGGTACAAAAAGAACACACAACAGTCTCTGGTATAGAATCTCACGATGATATATCAATTCAGAATCCCTAATTACTTCCACTATAGGACCATTGGAGTAACTAAAGACCAGCCCAGTTCTTTGGTGCAACCACTAGTGAACTCTTCTGTAAGCAAGGAGAGAAACACCGAAGCACCAGTTAAAAAAGGCTCTGAGACTCACCATTTGGCTCCTAGACACAAAACTCAACTCCTGCACTGCCCATCTTCTTTAAAGCGAAAAACTATTAATGAGGTTTCTTCTTCTCGATCATAGTACAACATTTCTAAACTGTTTAATCATTGTCTTTTGCTCCATTATGCAGATTTGCAACACTCTGAAGAAGAAGCATGAGGAAGCAAAAGAGCTACTTGTCCGTGCTGTGGTAAACAACAATAAGCTACTGATGCTCAACCATCCTTTACATGAAGACAAGATATCCTTTTTTCGGTGCCGTTCTTAGATTTTGTCTATCTATAGCAATATTTGTGTGTTTTGTTTCCCCTTAATAAACAGAAGAAACATTCGACTGATCCAGAAGTTCGCAGCCAAGTTGAGTTTAAGGGATAATCAAACCACTACTGTTGCTTAAGAGGTAAAAGAATCTTGACCTTTTCTATCTCAAGATAGATTTTATCTGGAGACTGTTAACTACTCGGAGTTATTCATTTTCTTGACCTGGTCGCATCATCCTATTGGTTATAGGTTCAGTGTGGACTTACACCAAATACTATATCGGCAACAGTACAGAAGTCTTTGACGCATATTATAGTCCAAGGTACTCAACCATGTTTCTGATTTGCTGGCTAATAAAGAAAAAAAAACATCACATTTTAAATTTGGAACCAATTTCGTTCTGTCGGATGACTCCAGTTATGATCTAGAAACAACCGATAATACAGTACTCGAAAACCAATATGCAACGAATAGAATTTTTTTCCTTTTTCAAAACACTACTCCCTCCGTTTTATATTAAGTGTCATTTTAGAGAAGTTTTTTTGTTACAAAATAAGTGTCGTTTTCGATTTTCGATGTAAAATTTATTAATTTTATGTTGCAGTTTATTTTTCTATTGGTTGAAATATGGTTAGGTGTATATGTAATTGTATTTTATATAGAAAATATACAAAATTAATTTTTTTTTAATCTGTGTGAAAAAATCTAAAGTGACATTTATAATGAAACGGAGGGAGTATAATTGAAGAAATAATGATATGGATGAATCAGAAACGTGGTTAAATCGGGGTTGTGTCTTGTTTCAAAAGACGTGAAAGGAACTATCAATCATTATATACGAGTTAGATGATTGTTAAATAGAATATTTGGTTAAGATCATTTCAATTGGATATACACACGCAAGATACATTCATGCTAACATTCACAGGGTTCCACCAAATAGTGTATGTCCTTTTGGGCTTTTAATATAAAAGAAGGTTAGCAAAAAAAGACCCCACGGGCTCGAAAATGATGTAGTCTTTTGAGGCCCAATTTTGATAAATTGATTTTCTAGCTATATTATTAAAACCTATTACATTTTGATAATATTTGGAAACATTGATAAGAAAATTGTTTGAAAACATAGACAGCATTATAAAAAAAAAAGATTCCTTTTATTTACAAATTTATTTTTAGCTTTTGCATTTACATATTTCTTTTTATTTACAGATTCTACCACTGTATTTAAAATAAATTTAAATTAAATAATTACAATTCCACAGTTTATCTAACCAAATCAATATTCATATATTGACCATTAAATTTTTTAGTATGTTTTTTATTTTAAATAAATTAACAAAAAACAACATGTTAATATATGAGAAGTACAATTATATCAAATTGCATCAAAATATAACTTTTTAAGGGAAAATTGCAATTCTACCACAATTTTGATACCACTTTTCAAATTTACCTTTAATGAATGATAATTTTCAAAAATACCTTAATTTTTTTTGATGAAAATAGACTTAATTAATTTTTCTAAATATTTATAAAAAAATTAGAAATTCAACCTCACCCCTTTAAAAATAAACCCTAAACAATAATTACTAAATGTAAACTCAAATGTTAATATATTTTTTATAGTGTACATTTTTTTTAAAGTGATACTTAACTTATGTTATATAGCAATTTCTCAATTTTTAATATAATGTTATGTACAAATAAAAAAATTATTATCAAATCTCTATATTATAATGTAATATATTCTACTATGTATATATATATATATATAAATTACAAAACATATATAACCAGCATAGTTTAAAAGTTTATGTTCACCACAAATTAAATTAAAGATGTGCAATTTTAGGCGGATCAAATTCTAATTTTTTTTTTTAAAGACAAAACTCGGTGGTTCCCTCCTCGTATTGGCGCACATCCCAAACCAAATGGCGCGTAAATCTGTGCTAATTGTCTGGTACAATGAAATGATTTTGAGATCTCTTCAAAAGTCAAAAGTCAAAACTTTAAATAGAAAAAACAAAACCAAAATTTTGAACCAAAATAGAAACGGAGATTTTTTTTTTTCCAACACGAGTTCCCTCCAATAACACAGAGCCCTTTTCCAAGTTTCTGAAAATTTTAGAACCATCCTCTAAACCAAAAAAAAAAAAATTTCCCTCCAGGGAAATGAAAACACCAAAAACTTCGAAAACAAATCTCAGATCTATGAACTTCCAAATATCGTTCAAAGTCCCTCCCATTCACACACTTCATATACAGTTCTTCAATTCCTTCGATCCTCAAGTCCATCTCTCTCTCTATCTTCTCTCTTTCTCACTTTCTCTCTTTAGTTCAACATTAATGGCGGCTCTTGATCTAAAACCTCAAAGCGACAACAAAGAGAATGTCTCACCCACTACTTCTGTCAAGCCTCTGGATTCTTCCTCATCCATTGATAAAGAGAAAACCCAAATCAGAATCAGGAGAAAAAGATCTAGAAGACAGCCTCTTAAAGACATTACCAATCTCTTTGTCTCATCATCATCATCATTGTCCTCTTCGTTTCTGATTCGTCACTTCCCCTCTTCTCCCACTCTATCAGTTGACCCCAAATGCATGAAGAGAAGATCTGGTGTTGCTCTCAAGCCTTCTTCTACCTTTTCTTGTAGAAATTTTAGATGATTTTTTTTTTAAATTGTGTATCACTTTTTTTAAATCAAGGGTATTTATCAATACCCTGTCATTAGCATTCATGTACTCAAAACACAAGATATATTTCCATGAGTATACTGGATTCTTAATTATTACGTTTCTTGTGGAATTAGTGATCTAATAATCTGTTACTAATTAGCTGGGAATATTTGAGATAATAGTTACTGCAATTTCAACGCAACTGGGAAGTAAATGGAAGTTGTCTATCTGCTAATTATTGATAACTGATAAATGTGTCGTCTGGTTTAGGGGAAAAAAAGTCTGTCATTGAGTTGGATTGTGGATCCTGTTCGTTTATCAATCTCTGAGTTAGCCATAGCTACAGAGAAAAACAAGAGTTTTTTTTTTATTCTAGCTTACAAAATCATTTTATTATATTTTCCAAATCATTTATAAAGATCTATAAATTCATTTATAAGACTTATAAAATTTTATAAAATCATATGTAAATTCTTTTAGATCTATTTATAATTGTCAAAATGTATATTTATAATGATTTATAAATCATATAGAGTTATTTCACACTTCTTATTATATATTGAAATAGAAGTCATACAAGTGTCTTTTGGTTACTAAACTTATAAATGAAATCTTAAACTTTATTATAATTTTTGATGAGATTTAATTGTTTTATTTAATTTTATCAGTTCTAAAATAAAAAATAATTCTAAAATCAACTACCTTCAACTTTTAGATTGAAGTACTTTAATAAGATCTAAAAAAGCCTTTTAATGATGAATTATATTATTAAATCATGTTACCAAATAGTTGTAGACAAGGTGAACCACACAAACTTATAAAATTTATGAATAATTGTTTGTAAATGGTTATAAATATATTTATAATTGTATAAATTTAGATTTATGAAGATTTATAAATTATATCACACATTTTATAATATATTAAAAGAGAAATTATTTAAGTGATTTTTGTTTACATGTACATTCATATGTAAAATCTCAAAAAGTAATTACACTTAATTGATGATTTTATATTTTTATTTATTAGTGGCATAATAAATAAAAGCTAAACACTGTTTTTACCCTTTTATTGTTCTTGTTTTTCATATCTGACGGTTCTCTTCATAAATTTTTAATTATATCACCCATCTAAGTTTCTAAATTCTATTATATATATATATTAAAATAAAATTTAATTTAGTGATTTTTGCTTATAAGTTGTCCATCCTTCAAAAATATAATTTAATTGTTCGATGGACTTTCGTTTATTGTAAAATTATTTACTTCAGAAAGGACAAAGTAAAGTAAGAACTAACTTACATCAATTGTCAAACAACCCAAAAAATATTACATACAATATACCCTCTTTGTTTCATGAAGATATAATTTTTGAGATTTTAACACATATTAAGGAAACACATTAAATCACTATAATAAATGTATCGATTTCTGGAATTTCAGTTTTCAATAATCTTTTTACCAATAGTAACTCAATAAAATCAATTTTTTTTTGAACTTTGCAATATTTTCATAGAAAACACAAGAGGTCTATCTTTGTGAAACAAATTTTATTTTCTAAAACATGTATTATAATGAAACGGAGGGAGTATAATCTTAATTTTATGTGTATATGTTTTAAATATATTTAATAATAAAAAATATTATATTCCTATATAAAATAACATTTTATACATTTAGAAAGCATGCAATATTGAATGGACATTTTTTAAAAGTTTAGGTAATATTTTGATGACATAAGAGAAATAATAGGTCGTATGTTTTTTTTTTGATTAGTATGATTTAATTTACCATTAAGAAATTCATGTAATGTTGAATTTGTACTTCTTAAATTTATAAGATACAAATATAATATTAAATATAAAAACTACCAAACTAATCAAAAAATGTTTATACATCATTTATTTACAAACATCTATCCCCATACAAAAAAGCCATGCAATATTAAACTGATATTTTTAAAAAAATAGACCAGTCTGAATGTTGAAACATTTAATTTTATAAATTTAAATACATAGAATGACATTATATTTAAATTTCTAATGCATATTTATATATGCAATTCTTGAAAATCCACCTAGTTCTATGTTTATATTGTATGTTTTTTTAAAATATATTTTATATTTTGGAATGATATTTATAGTTTTCCTTTATGGATAGTTGAAAATCTAGAGTGGTCAAAAACAACAACATTTGTGAAGATGTCGTTTGAGTAGCAAAACCACCAAAATAAACTATTTAGGCATGGTATTTTACTTAATACCCGAATCCGAACCCGATCCAAAATACCCGAATCTGAATACGAATCGAGGTAACAAAATACCCGATTGAGTTTTGTATTGAACAAGTTTGGATACCCGAACCCAATCGGTATATCCAAAACCCGAAACAATATCCGAAGTCATCCAAACATATGTATACCTTAGCCTAAATCTATATTTCTCATCCAAATTACACTGAGTGATTATCCTTAACCAATTGTGGTTTAATTAAAATTATAAAATCAATGCAAAACCACTATTTTTGTAATCCTTCTTAAGTGTGAAAGATTAAGGTACCATCTATTTCACTACAAAATCTTATTTTCTAAAATATTTTTTTTTTCAGGATACTATGGTTTCTCAGAGACGTTAGTCATATCAAATGATCACCACCATAAACGTCACTGTTGTAACCGGTGCTACTTCAGACTGTATTCTCATTCTTCACCGGAGGAGTATTTTCGATCCATAGAGTTGTTTTGTTACTCCCGATCGTGTTACGTAACAAAAATGAGAGGAGGAATAGTTTTTTGCAAGAATCATGTGTCTTTAATTTTTTTAATTATCAAAACTTTCAATTTTTGGTTATATCCGAAATACCCAAACCCGAATTAAAAATATCCAAACTCGGCCCGAAGTTTAGAAATACCCGAACGAGTTTTATATCCCTATATTGAAATACCCGAAAATCTAAAATACACGACCCGTACCCGAACGGATACCCGAACGTCTACCCCTAATACCATTTATAGAACATTAGGTGGACAAATAGGAATAAACAATTTTACTTTTGTGTTGTTTGGATATCATACTTTGTAATATTTTCTTGCCAGAGTGAAAGAATGTATAGCAAATTGCTGCTCAAAACATTTAAAATATATACATAAAAGTAATCCTCGCTAATATTTCAATAGAAAGAAAACGAAACCACATAGTACATTGATTCAAATT
Source organism: Moricandia moricandioides (assembly GCA_905132885.1). Lineage (NCBI taxonomy): Eukaryota > Viridiplantae > Streptophyta > Magnoliopsida > Brassicales > Brassicaceae > Moricandia > Moricandia moricandioides. The sequence goes on from CAJHQQ010001890.1 coordinate 16,074, forward strand.
TAAAGCACTTATAATGAACCTATGAAAAACACACCGTTCATTTGTCAAAACTTTATATAAAATTTTTATCAACTTACAATTTTAAATAAAGTAAACATTTGACAAATTTTGGTCACACAGTAAGTCTCTTTCATCTGTCACTAAAATGCTGTAGTGATTTACCATGTGCTGCATAATATTTGGTCAAACAAAAACATGCTAAGACAGTGACGGCCTTTAGGCGTTGTTATCTGGATTTGGATAAGAAATGCTTCAGTTAAAAACGTTAATTACACTATAAAGAAGCTGTGATTAGTTGGAAACGTATCTTTTAAACTAAAATCACTTTTGACCTCACCTTAGTGGAATATTAAACTACACTACCACCTACAAAAGTAATCAAGATTATAATACTTCTCGTTTCAAAAACATTTTTACTTGTTACGAAATCTCCTGATGACTCAGCTGTGTGAATATATATAAGTTATAATTTCTGATTCACCCATCCAAAGCTAACACACACCCGTAAGTGCTTAATTATAGCCTTTGACTTCATTTAGTTTTCATATTTTTTACTCCAATCCTTTTCTCTTATTGGAATTTCATGAATCACTATCCTACTCCATTACCACTACCTCGTATTTATTAACTCTTTCTCTCACAAACACAAATACACACACACACGCAATATATGTACTTTGTGTGTGAAATATATTATCTATACTATGATCACATCACTAGACATAGTGTAATTTTTGGTATTAAAGATTTGTGCTTTATGTAAATGTTAGTATATTTAGGTTTCCAACGGCGATGATCCAAATCGCACCGGATCGCAGTTAATAAAAACAAAAAGTTTTTATATACAGATGTATTTATATTTTAGGCAAATCTCTTAAATAAACTTTTTTAAAGTTTTTATAATAAAAATAGATTTTAAGAAAAAAAGATCAAAATAGACATTTTTTTAACTTTGAAAAAAATAATATATTTATTTTTTATTTATTTTAAACATCACTTCCAAAACTTCAACTCATAATTGTAAACTCTAATTTAGATTAATTAACCCAATAGATATAAATGTATATTTACAGTGTTTAATAAAATCTATTTTGATCATTTTTCTTTTTAAATGCTATTTTGGAGACAAAAACTTTTTAAGTTGTATTTTAATACTATAAGAGCACCACCTTAATTATTCCTCATGTAACCAGTCAAATCTTTAGTATGTTTGGCACTCCGTACCGTGTCTTATCACACTTTTTTGGTTTTTATCGCTCTTTTTGATAGACCAATGTAACTACATAAAATTCTCAAGATTCATATCCTTCTTTCTTCTTTTTTCTAAAATTCATATCTTTTTTTTTTCTTTTTTTTTCTTTTTTTTGTTAACCAGGAGGTGTTTGGGCTGTAGACCCACCTAATCCCCCCAGACCCGGGACCAGTCGGCGCTAATACCTTATATGACGTAAAGCATCCTGTGGCCGGGATTCGAACTCGTGATGGCGGGCACCTCAACTGAGGTTCCTTTACCACCAGACCACGAGGCCCGGTTTCTAAAATTCATATCTTTCTAACTTTGATGATGTAATTACCGAAAATGGTCGTATAAATGGGAAAAATTATGTTAACTTTTCATTTGAGTATTCTCATTTCATTCATTAAGGGTTTAGTCTTATTTACTTTCGATCATGTAAACACATGCCAGTGGCGGTGACCTAACAAATCAGCAAGTAATTAAAATGGATGCTCGCATGCATGGCTGATATATGATTCAAAAAGGGTTTGAATATTGACAATTTGACACGCCGTGACAAAAGATCTTGTTCGATTCGGAACTCGTAAATGCTACAAATAACTAGAGCTTTAGACCTTATTAAGATCATTTTATATTGATGGTAAGTAAATTACATGTTATTTAGCACTGATTTAGACTGGTAAGTAAATTACAATTCTCACTGAGTGCATTAGCCACTACGATACAGTAAAACTATATAAACTATTAATGTTCAAACTATGAAATTATTAATTTAAAGAGAAGTTTGTTATTTAGATTTATGTTATAAATTATAAAAAATATTCATTTATGATATTATATATTGGTTAAATTTCGTAGATTTGTATTTCATCTATTTTTATTTGATTGTTTGATATATTTTCTATATTGAATACATATCATAGAATATAATTCATTTTTATATGTTGTTCAATAAAATGAGATATAAAATTAGATATGAAATTTATTTTTGACGAAAACAAATAACAAAATGCTTTGTATATGTTCATATGATATATATTTACTATGCGGTAATGCGGCAATCTTTGACAATTTTTATTCTGTTCAAAGTACCAATTTACATTTTGCAAGTCGCAAGTGTCACTTGCTAAGCTGGTAACAGATTAAATATGATTATTGTAGATATTTTTGGTAATGAAGAACTATAAACGGATGCACGAGAAAAAAAATGAGTGTTCACTTCCTATTTTAGTCTGGTTTCAAAAATAGATTAATAAAAAAAAATTAATCATATCAATTTTGTTTTGGTTCAGTTTGGATATTTTGATTTTAGATTTATTTAGTTTTAATGAATATCATATTATTTTTAACTTTTATAATTTCTTTGAATTTCAATTTAGATGGTTGGAAATCAAATTATTTAAAACATACAATATCAGTTATCTAATTCTTGGATATAATATGTATCTTTAGTTTGTTTGACTATTGAATTAAAATAAGGGGAGATTGCAATTCTACCACAAGTTTGATACCACTTTGCAAATTTATCTTTAATGAATGATAATTTTCAAAAATACCTTAATTTTTAATGAAAATAAACTTAATTATTTTTTCTAAATATTTATAAAAGATTTATAAACTCAACATCACCCCTTTAACACTAAACCCTAAATAATAATCACTAAAGTGTAAACCTAAATGTTAATATATTTTTAATAGTGTGTATTTTTGCAAAGTGGTACTTAACTTATGTTATTCTTAACAATTTCTCTAAAAATAATTATTATAAATAATGAAAGTTATTACAAAAGCTATGATCATTCTCTAAAATAGTAAATGAGAACAAAAATATTAATATCTTCAAGATTACTGAACAAATAAGAATCAATAAAAAAAGATAATGAAACAAAAACATTTTAGCTCTAACATAAATAAAAACAAGAGAATAAAAGCTTTTGCCCAAAAAAAGAATTAAAGCTTTAAATATCCAAAATATACCAATAAAATCATTTATATTTATAGATTTATAGATTAACAATCAAACTATTGAATTTACATATTTCTATACTACTATATATTATTTTAATTTAATGAGTCAGTTTTTAGATTTTTTATTTAATTCGATCACTTTATTACCAAACCACACATGTATATTTTGCAGGTTCTGATATCCAACCAGTATTATCAAAATCAAACTATATTCTTTTGTTTAAGATCGACTTGATTCGGTTTTACATATTCTCAACGTCAAAAACCGTCGTTAGTGACAACTCACGTTTGCACTTGCCATTAGCACTCAAGCCCTAAGCTAGTGCCTATCCCCACTACCACTACTAGAAATCCTTCAAATAAACCTCTATAAGTAGAAACCCTCCTGAGATCTCTTCTTTCCTCATATACACTCATACACACCACATTAACTACTTCACAATTGCAATCTCTCTCTCCCATTCTATTGTCTTTCTATATATAGAAACTAGGTGCAACATATTGTAATTTTATGGCTAAGTTAACTTTCTCGTTATGCTTCTTGTTGTTTCTTCTGCTAGCCTCAGTTACTACCGGAAGCCGCCCTCTTAAGCTGACTCCCTTCGGGGTGAAGATAAGAGATTTAAACACTTCTAATGAGGCTAAGAGCTCAACTTTAGCATATGGTCAAGCTACAGGGGGCAGTGGCAGCCAGGGAAAATCTCCGGAGCGGTTAAGCCCAGGAGGATCCGACCCGCAACATCATTAGGGTTTACTTTAAAATTGAGTTGTTCTCAATTTGTTCCAAATGTGTATTTCTCTAATTATCAATAATTTGTTTGCAGTGAATCTGTTTTTTTTTCTTTGTGATAAAATTATAAATACGCATTTGTAAGATCATTACAAAGGTATAACAGTTTTATTGATACATTATTCTAAGGTTGTAAGAGCATTACAAAGGTATAACATTTTTAACGCTTAATAATTATTCTATTACAAACTATGAGAATATTAAAAACGATTCTACAACCGATAATTCTACCTATCTTATGAGGATTCACGTCTTATTGCATCATCTGAGCCGTCCTATCGGATCAACGCTTGATGATACTTCTTGAGCGATGCTGCAAATTTTTTGTAATAATTTTTCATTAATTTTCGTAATTTTGCATTCTCTGAGATTCGAAACACATACCTCGTAATATAAAAGCATTAATGAACACTTAGTCAAATCACTGGACCGAGGGCTTCCAGAAATATAACAATATTATTGATACATTATTCTAAGTTTCCTTATCGTACATTAGATATTTGAATTTCGTTACTTTACGCTCTATAGTTTGTAATGCTTTGACTGGAACAAGGACGTATCATTAGTATCCTTTACCTTTCAGAACATGTTTTCCTTTTAGCTCTATTAATTTGTGCATTTGTAATATATAGCAAATGAAAGGTATATATGCGGTTGATTTAGATAGTCATGCATATATAAGTCATAGGCATTCGGTTTTTGGTTCGTTTCCAATTTTTTTTGGTTCTAGAAATATAAGAATTTTGTTTGGTTATTTATAAAATTCAATTTGATTTTAGTTTGGTTATTTTTGGTTTTCGGTTTGGTTGAGATTACAATGTTAGGAACATGCTAATATATGATATTAGTTCTGATATGGTTCCAATTTTTATAGATAATTCAAATAACAATTATTATTATTTTCAAATTAAATATCGGTGTTAATTTGGATAACTTAAATATTTTGGATAAAAAATATTCAGATAATTTGATTTTCAAGTAATTCAGATAATTTTAAAAGTTAGTTCAGTTTTTAAAGTAATTTGGTTTATGAATAATATTTTAGAATATTTAGTAATTTACAATAAATTTAATTGATATTTGTAGTTATATAAAAATATTTAGATATTCGGTTATCCATCTGATTTTTTGTTTGATTCTGATTTGGTTTTAGTTTTTTTATTTTATTTTAGAAATATAAAAGTCGCTTCCATACTTGTGAATATTTGTTCAGTTACGGGTTTGGTATTTTCCATACAGTTCCAGTTCAATTTTTGGTTCTCGGTTTAGTATAAGGTTGTAATACATATGCGAGCCTACCCTATGATTATATAGTGTTTTATGCCGATTTTGACAAGTATGTTGAAAAACAAAAGTAAAGCGAACATGTACGGTTTAACTTCTTTAAAAAGGTAAATAAATCAAACAAAATACGTATTCTTTCTTCGTTTAACTGACAAAACAGTAAAAGGGCAGGAAAGTACAATTGAGATGTGGCCGATTTAGATTGTCCGTACATGGTATATACAGCCCCGTCGTTAAGTCGCGTTTTAAATTGATCGTGATTAGTTTATCAAAGAAATGATTACATATCTTACATTCACTGTTGGCTTCTTAACTGACAGGAACCTTTCTGATTAAATGAGCTTGTTACATTCATTTGTTATATAAATAGGAGTTTTATGAAAAGATGTTTCATGAGAAAAACATAGAAAGTTTTAGTTATGAAAAGAATTTCTAAAAGAAGAAATTTCAGTTTTACCACATACTAATTTTTAAATTTATTATTAATAAATGATTATTTTCAAAAATATCTTAAATATATAATAAAATAGACTTTATTAATTTTCTTAAATATTTCTAAAGAAATTTAGAAACTCAATTTTAACCCTTTAACACTAAATCTTAAATAATAATCATTAAAATGTAAATCTAAATGCTAATATATTTTTGATTGAGAGTATTTTTGAAAAGTGGTAATTAACTTGTGGTATTCTTAACAATTTCTCTTTCTAAATCTTATAAGAAAAGGTATTTTTAATTTTTGTATTTGCGATTTGATTATATATAAGCATTGATGCAGTGTCGATCTAATATTTTTGAATACCCTAAGCTAATAATTTAAATATATATATATTTGAGTTTTTTTTATAGTACATAGACACATCGAAAAAATGCAAGAAAGTGAAGAAACAAAAAAGAACTAAACCACAGTCATACGTAGGTTCATCTAAACTGGGTATGTTCGAAACCAGAAACTGATTTATGTAATATCAACAACATATCTTTTTATATTTGATCTAATATCATATATATATTTATAATACGAATCACATAAACTTTAGAAGCAAATTTATTTTTTATGATTGGTAAATATAGTTTTATCAAATTAACTACATAGAAATATTAAATCATTGTTATCATAAACATTTCACTGTAGTGAATCACAAATTTTGTAAAATAACTTTTAATATAAAATTTTACATTTTTAAAATAATCATTATTTGACATTAAACTTATTCAATATATATTAGGAAAAGTTCTATAAATAGGGATAAAATTCTAACAAAAATAATTATTGACAAAAATAATTATAAATTATAGTTGCATATAAATACTAACAAAAAAACTAATATGAAAATTTAAACAAAATTATGCCCCATAAAAATGGATGTTCTAAGCGGTGGCTTTCCCTCTCGAGTGGCCCTGCATTGATGTAATTTAAGTTTCTTTTCTTTTATTCAATTCTAAACCCAATAAAAAATAACATTTAGTTAGTAATCTATATTTGGCTAATTAAATTAAAGCGTTCGGTCCATCATTTGAATCAGTGATAACAAAATAATAGTATTTATTGAAAGTTCTATTTATCTTTGATTAATCGTGCTTTACAGTATACCAAACACATAATACGATGATCGGCCATGGATGACATATATGTCATGAGTGAAAAAGACAGATTCCCATGAAATCATATGCGTATCAAAGAAAATTAATTAAGATTAACTAGGGGTGGGCGTTCGGATACCCGTTCGGGTTCGGATCGGGTATTTCGGATTTTCGGGTATTTCGGTATAGAGGTATAGAACCCGTTCGGGTATTTTTGTACTTCGGGTCGGGTTCGGGTATTTTTAGTTCGGGTTCGGTTATTTCGGGTCGGATTTTCGGATATTTACATTTTGAAAGAAAAAAAATTAAAATTTCCATTTCTCAAGTTTCTTATATATAAAAATATAAATTTCACTATTATCTAATTTTTTATTTTTGATAGATTGAATGATTAATATATTTGGAAATAACATTTCAAAAATAAAAAGACACTAATTTGGTTATTGTTTTTAAATTTTAGATATCACTTTTATTAATGCATGAAACAAAATGCTTGGCATACATTTAAAGTGTGTATCAAATCATTTTATTCGTAATTATATGTATATTATATGATTTTAAAGTATGTATAACATCAATATATAAATATTTTAAATAAATTGAGAGATGTAAACTAAAAATATAAGGTAAGTATACATATATTCGGTTATTTTCGGATTCGGATATTACCCGTTCGGGTTCGGATATCCAATCTCACTTAATTCAATACCCATTCGGGTATTTTACTACTTCGGTTCGGATTTCTGTTCGGGTTTTTCGGATTGGTTTCGGATGCGGTTTCGGGTATCGGATAAAGTGCCCACCCCTAAGATTAACCTAGCAATACACACGTATAAAGAGATAAAATCACTATCTTATAAATCATTTAAAACCCAATATAAGAAAAAGCATTCGACCTAAAGGTGACGAACGTGAAGACCAGAGGTCCAGAATGGAGGGATTGTCGGCTGTAAATGACAATATGGCAATGGCATCATATAATATTCTATTTATCGACGAACAAAAGGCGGCGACCGTGAATCATTTTTAAGCAAGTCGTATTTTTACGAATAACACCAAAAAACTAATGACTTGTCACACGACCAAAATGGACCCTATATGGAGTATTGATTAATTTTTTATTGGGAGATCGATGAGATCGCTATATCAAAATTTTATGAAAAATAAGAAGATCAGAAAAGATTTAAAAGATTGAGACGAATCTAAAGATTTCTGGAAAAAACTAGAAGAATAGGAAGTTACATATATCTATATATTATTCCATATTAGTTTAAGAAATTAGATTTGAGTGTTCATTATATAAGTCTATGCATCTTGTACTTTATTCTTATGAGAGTCTAATATAATTCTTCCATAAACACTTTGTGTTATTTATTCTCATCAATTTGTCATTTTTTCGGTTTATGATACAATATCAACCCAATAAATTAAAGCATCGTGACTTCTTATCATTATGTGAACATACGCACTATTTGGATTTAATGTAATTTTCAAGAAAACTTTATTGTTAATATCGTATAAAGTATATAATATGAGAGTGTTAGCTTTTAAATAAACCTCAAATATATTACTAACCACAAATATTAGTAGGCACCTTTATTAGTTATGCTTTCTAGGGCGTAAGCTATTGCGTCTAATATCCTTAAAAAATAAGGCAACATATATGAAATGTAAAGTAGTTTAGGAGTTTTACATCATTTTACAAAAGATATATATGTTAGAACTTATTTTTGGTTAAATGATTTAGTATCATTTTTTGGTAAGTTTCTGAGCGAAAATGTTCACATGAATTGTTGATATTGGACATGATGTAACGTCGGTACTCGCTATGAACAGTTGAACACTATAAGATTATATATTCATTAGTCAAATCGATTTTTTTTTTATAAGAAATAGATGTCGGAAGAATATGGTTTGAAAAACTTGTAAAATTTCAAATTTTGGTAAAATATAAAATGTAGAAATAACCACACTGAATATTAGTTTTGGATTTGGATTTTGACTTCTTTTTTTTAATGTCTGTTAACTATAATTCTTACAAATCTTATTGATGATTTTTTTGTGTGTTTTAAAATAAGAAAGCCAAACTATAAAATTTATATTATTATTTAATTCGATAACACAATATTTTTATTGAAATAAAGGTATCAAAAAATGAGTCAAAACAAATTAATTTCCACAATAACAAATTGATACGTGATTTTAATTCTCCATCATGGCACATGTACGTTTTGGTTTTTGAAACTATGAACGTAACTTGTGCAAGCTCATTCAAATAAAAATATGATTAAATCAACAACAATTCCCTTACTATTTGTTCTTTGTATTATTTTGTTTGTACATTAATACAGAAAAATGTTCGATATGTTTTGTGCTTTAGTGATAGAAGATACAAGCATTTGTAAGTATATCCTGAGACTTTGAATGACATGCAACTTTCATATTACGTGAAGTTTATAAAATTAAAGAAACTATTCTTTCACCTCTATAAATTTGTAAACCTGTTTTCTTTCTAACTTATATCGGTATTTTAGGCAGAATTGCCAAATGTGACTCAAAACTTGGAGTCAAACCCAAAAGAATACCCAAACTTAGGTCAAAGGCAAAAGTAACTTAAAAGGCTATTGAAATTACAACTATCCCCTTGTGAACAAACAAAAAAACGGAATTTTTTTTACGTTTCTAACCCTCGCAAGTCGTCTGTTTAGACGACTTAAAAATAGGTCGTCCAGACGACTTAACTTAAAGTCGTCTGGACAGTTATTCTTAAACATAATTTAAAAATTTTGTAAAAAATATTTTGATAAGTGAAAAATGGGAATTATGTAATTAACATATGTCTTAAGAGATATAAATTAAGATATAACAAATTTCAATTGTTTTCAGCATAGATGAGTGAAAGTAGTGAGTCATGATATTCTTTAGTTTATGTTTCATCAACATATGTTGTAGTATTGTATATGTTCTTAGAGTTAGATTTTGGAAAGCATTATAACCGTTTTTGAAAAATTTAAAAATTACCTAAGCGTGTTCATTTCTGTGTATAGTAAACAATATTGAAGTATAATTTGATTTTATAACGTGGTTAGTTAGTTAATTTAGTCATTTTAGTTTAGGGTTTCATTTTAGGGTCTAGGACGACTTAACATTTAGTCGTCTGTGAACGGACAACTAAATATTAAGTCGTCTGATGTACATTATCCGCCAGACGACTTATTTGTAAGTCGTCTAAACCGGACCAAACCTTAAATTTTTCCACTGTACTTTTAAAGCTAACCGGATTATTTACCCAATATATAAGGTGATTTTTTTTTCTGTGTTAATTTTTCGCAAAAACCCTAACAGTTCTCTCTCAAAGGCGATATCAAAGGCGATTTCGAGTTCCCACTATTTCCGAACAAACCATCGTTCTCAACGTCGGCTATCTATCTCACTTCATTCTCACCGTTCTCACCGCCGCTTCCTCTAAACAGGTAGTATAAGCCGCTTCTTCTAAACCCTAGCGCCGCCGCTTCCTTTGTTGTTTAGTTAGGTTGGATGTTGTTTTCCTCTCATTTTACGGTTACGATTTGTGATTTCAAGCAATTTGTGGATATTTTCATTTCAAATTAGGGTTTCAAAGATTGGGGCTTTCAATCGATTTGTGGTCTAGTTAGGTTGGATGTTGTTCTCCTCTCATTCGTCTGGTCAGCTTTCAAATGTTCTACTGGAAGTCTTGGTAGACATATAATTAAGTCGTCTGGAAAGTCTTCCAGGTGGACGACCCAGACGACTTAATCTAAGTCTTTCAGGTGGACGACCCAGACGACTTAGAATTAAAATGTTTCCAATTCGTTTCTTGTTTGCAGATGGCGAATCAGCATGAACCTCACTTCTTGAAGCCTCTGCTTCCTTGTTTCGACTGTGGCGTGGTATACACACGCTCTCTATTTCTCCTCTGTTTATTTCCTTTGCTTATCTTCTCCTTTGTTGACTTGTAGACAATACCACTTGCCTTCTACTCAAAACACGTACAAGGCAAGCCGAACGAAGGAAAATGGACCCTACGATCGGACGCTTCACACCAAACTTGGGAAGTTATACAAGAAGGAAGAAGACTCACCGATGGTTGGGAAGACTTCGCCCAAACACACTCCCTTTGCATCGGTGACATTCTCGTGTTCAAAAAGGAAGGAGACATGGTATTTCATGTGACTCATTTCGGTCGTAGTGGTACTGAGATTCAGTATACACCTCCTCAAGGGGATGATGCTGCGGATTGTGCCTCAACTTCCTCGCCTCTTCCTAAATGATGGATGTTTGTCTTGCTATTGTCTTATTGTAATCTGCTTCTAGCGGACTTGTAATGGATGACTTCTATGTTGTTGTCCCATTGTTTCAAAATGTTTTTAAACCTATGACTTGTAATGGATGATCAACTTTTATAACTACAACTCCTTTTTCCTCTATGTACAAATCATGGTAACACCATTGTGGATGGTCTTAGTAGACGACTAATAATTAAGTCGTCTGGAAAGTCATCCAGCCGGAAGATTTGTCAGACGACTTAATTTATTAGTCGTCTAAGAAGTCTAACACAAATTCTAACACAAATTTAAAAATTACCTAAGCGTGTTCATTTCTGTGTATAGTAAACAGTATTGAAGTATAATTTGATTTTATAACGTGGTTAGCTAGTTAATTTAGTCATTTTAGGGTCTGGGAAGACTTAATATTTAGTCGTCTGTAAACGGACGACTAAATATTAAGTCGTCTGATGTACATTATCCGCCAGACGACTTATTTGTAAGTTGTCTAAACCGGACCAAACCTTAAATTTTACCACTGTACTTTTAAAGCTAACCGGATTATTTACCCGATATATAAGGTGATTTTTTTTTTTGTTAATTTTTCGCAAAAACCCTAACAGTTCTCTCTCAAAGCCAATATCAAAGGCGATTTTGAGTTCCCACTATTTCCGAACAAACCATCGTTCCGGCTATCTATCTCACTTCATTCTCACCGTTCTCACCGCTGCTTCCTCTAAACACTAGCGCCGCCGCTTCTTCGAAACCCTAGCGCCGCCGCTTCCTCCGAACAAACCGTCGCTTCCTCTAAACACTCATTGCCGTTTAACATAAAACGTTGTCTCTATCAATTTACTCATTCTAACCGTTTCACGTTTATTTTTTCAGATCTATAACCGCAATGACGAGTACTCCTTCCGCGACTAGTCAGGTACTCCTTCTGCGACTAGTCAGGTCCGCTTTAAAGTTTTCTACTGGAAGACTTGTAATTTAAGTCGTCTGAAAAGACTTCCAACTGGACGACTTAGTAGACGACTTAATATTTAGTCGTCTACTAAGTCGTCCAGTTGGAAGTCTTTCCAGACGACTTGTAATATTAGTCGTCTACTAAGTCGTCCAGTTGGAAGTCTTTCCACACGACTTAATTACAAGTCGTCTACTAAGTCATCTTGTTAGATTTAGCTTGTTTAGCTTATCTCTATTGTTGTCTTTGATTATTTTGCAGACAAAAAGGATGGATATTCCAGAACTCCCCCGTAGGTTATACACATTAGAGGAAGAACCACAAGCCCACAATAGCATTTCGTATCACACAGATAATAGCAAGTTGTACACTGCTCTTCGGGAAGCCCTTACTGATGAAGAATTTGAAGAGCTCAAGGAGTCGAGTTTGGGAGTTTTCATCAAATTCAAGAAGCAGGGATTTGGTTGGGCTTCAAGGCTGGTTCACTACATGCTCTGTTTCAAGCTGGACATCAAGAAGAAGTATGAGATGTGGTCTCTCGTTGGTCCAGAACCATTGAGGTTTTCACTGTTAGAGTTTGAAAACCTCACTGGTCTAAACTGCGAATACATCGAGGACCTTGAGCGACCAAAATGTGAAGTTACCAAAGAGATGGTATCTTTCTGGGGGATGCTGGGAGTTCATCTGGAAGCAGGCCCAACTACTGATCAGATAATAGCAGCGCTGAAGAGATGCGATGATTGGTCTAGGGAAGATCGCAAGCGGCTCGCGTAGCTTTCCATCTTCGCTGGATTCATTGAAGGGAGAAAGTTTTCAACCGCTACACGATCTAGTCTTGCAAGGCTAGTGATGGACTTAGAACGGTTTGAGAATTATCCATGGGGGAGAGTCGCGTTTAAGGTGCTGATGGACTCTTTGTGGAACAAAGATATCACTGGCTGTTACACGGTGGATGAGTTTATACAAGTTCTTCAGGTCTGGGTATACACAGCTATGCCGGAATTGGGTGCTAATATTGGTGTTCCCAGAGCAAACAGTCTGTCTCCACCGATACTGGCTTACGAGGGCAGCAGAGGTCGCAGATCAATGAAAACTGCTATCTTGAAACAGATATTTACTTCAATCCAAAAGACTGCGCAGACGACTTATACTAAAGTCGTCTGGAAAGTCTTCCAGCTGGAAGACTTACCGGACGACTTTAGTATAAGTCGTCTGGAAGGTCGTCCAGTTGGACGACTTAGTAGACGACTTAATTATAAGTCGTCTGGAAGGTCGTCCAGCTGGACGACTTAGTAGACGACTTTTAATTAAGTCGTCTATTTAGTCTTTTTTTCTAATATCTTACTCGATTCTTCTATTTACTGCAGACCCGCGTGATCAACTTTGTTGAGAAGGACCTTAGTGAAATGTGGCCAAAATGGGACTCCGAGGTTGAGGACCTGCCCGCGGAGAACATTATTAAAGTCATGTATGATCGGAGACCGTGGAAGTGGACCATGGATTGCTGGGAAGTCACTGGTACTAAGGTCTATACCAAACCTAAGGTTGTGACTCCATCGAAGAAAGCCACAGAGATGGTTGTGGTGGAGGAGGAGGAAGACAATCCAAGACCTCTGAAGAAAGCTCGTAAAGGGGCTAGTGAAGAGGCTCCTACAGAGGCTCCTAAAGAGGCTCCTAAAGAGCCTAGTGAAGAGGCTACTGGGATAACCAGAGAGGAGATGGCAAATATGTTCAAGGAAGTAGTTGAATGTATGAAACATGGGTTTACGAAGTGCCTCAAGGAGATTAGGAAGTTGTCCAAAGGGTGGAAGCTGTGGAGAAGATGGTTGGTGTCACCAAAGCCAAACAGACTACCCCTGAAGCCCAAGAATCCGAGGTTAGTAAAAAATCCTCTCCCAACAAGAATTAAGTCGTCCACGGTCATCTAGTTGTCCAGACAACTTATATTTAAGTCGTCCAGGGTTAACTAGTGTGCTATTTATATTGCAGAGAGAAATTCGCGATGAGGCGAACTCGGGAAAGAAGAGCTTGCCGGAGGATAAAGCAGATGGTGTCTCCTCCAAAGACCAACCGAGCGTCGCTCCCACCGATCAACAACCAAGCGTTCCAGTTCCACAATCAAGCGTTCCAGTTTCAGAACAGAGCCTGGTTGTATTGGACAAAACAGCTCCAACTGCTTCGGACGATAAGGTAACAGCTGCTAGATACAGAGGCAAGTTGGATGCTTCTGTGTGTGCAAGGAGTGAACGAGTGAAGAAACCTGCTCCCGCGCAGAAATCTCCTTATACGGCAGAGAAAAAGAAAGATAAAGTGGCAGCCTATAATCCATTTCCTCACTAAACAGACCTAAGTTGAAGGAACTCGCTGATTGGTTGAAAACTGATCCATAAGTGATTGCTTTACCCATAATAGCTTGATTTAGTCTACCAAAACTGATTGCTTTTTTGTTTGCAGTCATTATATCACTAAGAAGGAAGCCAAACCGCGTACATCACCAACTTGGTGGTATCACACCCTCCGGACAGCCAGAGCATGGCTGGAAGACTGCGTAAGTCTTCTGCTCATCTTGTATCTTTTTCGTCTGGACTTAAATATAGGTCGTCTACAAAGTCGTCCAAGTAGACGACTTATATTTAAGTCGTCTGGTAAATATAAGTCGTCTGGAAAGTCGTCTACAAAGTCGTCCAAGTAGACGACTTTCCAGACGACTTATATTTACCAGACGACTTAAAGATAAGTCGTCTACGTGGACGACTTTCCAGACGACTTATGTTTAAGTCGTCTGGTAAATATAAGTTGTCTGGTATCTTCTAACTTGTATTATTTTATATGCAGCATATAGATGCTTGGATTAATTTGCTGAGGCAAAGGTATCAGGAGAACCCACAAGGTTTCAGGAGCGAGCGAATGTGCTTCCTGGATCACAACTTTTCCCAAACTTGGAGAGACCACTATCCGAGATTCAAATCATCGGAACCCGATTACAGAGGTTTAGGAAGAATGCTACCTGGTGGGGCGTGGAATTATTATGACGGATCAATACCATCATTTTGCCAATCAAACAAGGTGTGGGGGGAGGACATTGATGATATCTATGCGCCAGTGAACTTGGGCAACACTCATTGGGTTGCTATTTGGATATCGATCCCTAACAGACACATAGTCATCTGGGACAGCATACCCTCAGCTACGGTAGCAGAAGCATGGGATGAGATAATGCAGCCTTTTCTCGAGATGGTCCCTTATCTGCTTGTTGAGTGCGCTGCCACCGACGAAGTACGGGTCAAATACGGGTTGGAGCCATACACATATGAGAGACAGGGAAATGTACCCACGGCCAACAATGGTGATTGTGGCGTGTACACTGTAAAGTACATTGAATGTCATGCTCTTGGGGTCCCCTTTAACGAAAGAGACTTTGCTAGGTCCAACGCGAAGTCTATGAGGGATAAGATGGCGGTGGCTTTATTTACGGAGCTTGGTGATCTGCATTTGAAAGAAAACCAGGATGGTGATAAGTTCGTGGGCATGTATGATTAGAACTTGTCTTCGTAAATCCCCTGTAAAGTTCGTGGGCATTAGAACTTGTCTTTGTAAATCTCTCTTTGTAAATCCCCTGTAACTCATTCTCTTCTAATAACAATCAAGTCAATTGACTCACTTTCAGTCTTTGTATTTAAACTTGATTTTGTAACGATTTGTATTTATTCTAGGCTCAAAAGAAATACAACAAAAGACAAACAGTTAAGTCGTCTGGAAGGTTTTCCAGCTGGACGACTTATATTAAGTTGTCTGGAAGGTTTTCCAGCTAGACGACTTACAGTTAAGTCGTCTGGAAGGTCTTTTAGATGGACGACTTTCAGTAGAAGGTCGTCTAAATTTTATAAAATACAGTGGACGACTTAGTAGAAGGTCGTCTAAAAATAAAATACAGTGGACGACTTAGTAGAAGGTCGTCTAAAAATAAAATACAGTGGACGACTTAGTAGAAGGTCGTCTAAATATAAAATACACTGGACGACTTAGTAGAAGGTCGTCTAAATATAAAATACACTGGACGACTTAGTAAAAGGTCGTCTGGACGACTTAGTAAAAGGTCGTCTGGACAACTAGTCAACTGGTTGTGTACATTTTTGTTTCGTCTGGCCAGTTTCCTTGCAGTTTGAGCATCTATAAGCCCTGTGTTTCTTCCTGGGTTTGTGTCCTCTCATCCTAGATAGCTCCAACCAAGATTGCCATCTTGATTTCTTCTGTCTCCCCGGACCACGCTTTACGTATGGAGGAAAGCATTCTCGTTCCTCAATATGTTGTGACACGATAGGATATATATTCTCTGAGTATCCTGCATACAAATAATTCTTTGAGTACACTGGACATACAAGTGTGGAGATATGCAAACCAACATGTGTTCCAGCAGCTATAGCATGAGAGCAAGGTATTTTCTCCACTGCATAGACACCACAATCACACTTTGCATGTTCCAAATCAACCACACAGTCCATTTTGCCACCTTTCACAAAGAATCGCCATCCATCAATTGGTTGGACCGTCATCGTATCTGCTATCTCTGTTCGAACAGCAAGCAAGTATTCAACACCCCGGCTATGTTGAGTTGGGAGACTCAAAGCATCTTGTCTCCTTTTCCAATACCATTTTCCTAACTTCTCCCTTATGAACTCCAGCAGGAACGGAATCGGAAATCCTCTTGCTCGCTTCAGTGCGGAATTAATAGATTCAGCGATGTTGCTTGTTTTTATGTTGTATCTGTTCCCCTTACAATAAACCCTTGACCATAGGCTGGCGTCGTCATTCTCCAAATACGTTGCAAGTTCCGGGTTTGCACTCCGTATCTCAGCCATGTACCGGTCATAATCGTAAACCGTGTGAGCATAAGCAGCCCCTTTCACCAAGTACAAGAGATGTTTCCCTTTAAACTTTTTGACAATGTTATCTTGAAGGTGATAATAACATATTCCTCGGGTTGCCCAAGGAAACACCTTATCACACGCACTTTTAATGGCCGCGTGCCGGTCGGAGACTATCACCAGAGGCTTGTCATGAGATATGCAACTAGCCAATTTTGTGAAAAACCATTCCCAAGAAGGATCATCTTCAGCATCCACGATCCCAAAAGCCAATGGGAATATCTGAAAATTCCCATCTTGTGCGGCTGCAACTAACATAACACCTCCATACTTTCCACTTAGGTGAGTTCCATCCACCACAATGACTCTTCTCTGATAATTAAAACCTTTGATAGAAGCTCCAAAAGAGAGAAATAGATACTTAAATCTTTTCATAGAATCAAGTTCTATAGCCGTGATAGAATCAGGATTTGCAATGGAGATTTGCTCGAGATATGATGGCAGACGCGAATACCCTTCTTCTGCTGATCCTCTCACCAATGTTTGTGCATATAACAGTGCTCTGTATGAAGTGGTGTAATCAAGCGCCATGCCAAACATGTTCCTCATTGCATCAGTGATATGCTGCGGAGTTATCCCATCAATGATTCCAACACGATCAATGAAAAGACTACCAACATACTTCGGAGTACAGTGTCTCCGCTGAGCGATTCAGTCTCCCACTGAGCATAAATGTTTTTCCACATACTTTGTTACCCAAAACGTGTTTGTCCCATGTTTCACACTCGCTCTGATCTTCCATCCACAACCGCTAACCCGGCATGTTGCCACAAGGAGAGTTTTCGTTGATTTGTATATTCTGAAAGAAAACCTACCCCTCACTGCTGCCAACCGCAGCTCTGAAAGCAGTGCATCCTTGCTAACAAAACTCTGGTTGACATAGATACTGGTACCATCCGATTTTCCTCCTTCAATAGCATTTGTCTTACCATATGTCTTTTCGATTTCTTCAAAACAAATATTATCATCATCTTCCTCGTCCTCATCTTGAACCTTTCCATAAAGACTGTAATCCCCACCATTCTGATCCGTTTCACCAACAATAGAGTTATCAGCATCCTCCTCCCCATTTTCCTCCTCCCATTTTGATTTTCATCTACAACAAACTCATTATCACCAACATCTTCAAAACATTCATCAGCTTCATCATTATCACCAATATCTTCAAACCATTCACCAGCTTCATCATTATCACCAACATCTTCAAACCATTCACCAGCTTCATCATTATCACCAACATCTTCAAACCATTCACCAGCTTCTTCCCTTTTCTCTGAAACCGTTTCCACCTTGCTGCGGCTTGATACACAAAGACATACTCTATGCGTTTTGAGTATCTCGAGCAAGTTTCGAACTTGTCTATCACTTGTAACATGAATGGGAGGACTGCCTGGAGCCATCATCATTTCTGCTGGTAATGAGTAACTAATCTCCACAGTCACTGTTCTCATGTCCAGGTTATAATCTTCTTGAGCCATTGCAACAAGTTCAGCATGTGTTGAATCTTCATTCAATAAAAACAATCTTGATCCTTTGAGATCATCAACCACAAAATCCCAACGGCAATCTTTCAACAACCATTCTCCATACACTGCTTGTAACTGATGAATCATCTGCAAATATTCAAAATAAAACACATTAGTAAACATAGAGAAAATGAAGAACTTCACTAAACATTGCCGCAGACGACATATAAGTAAGTCGTCCAGAAGACTTAAAGGTAAGTCGTCTAAAGAGGTCACTTTTGCAATTGAAAATTAAATGGGACGACTTAATTCTAAGTCATCCGGCTTTGTTTGTTAAAAAAAAACTCCAGACGACTTATATATAAGTTGTCTACGACTTATATATAAGTTGTCTACGAAAAAGGGCTTGTTTTGCATTTGACCGAATCGTGTCAGATCTTTGACTATTGCTGGACGACTTATAATTCAGTCGTCTCTGAGAAAGTTAAAATTTCAATATTTTATTCAAACTAGACGACTTAAACGTAAGTCGTCCTAGGTTAGTTTTGTAATTGAAAAATAAAACTTGAAATTTAACTTTCTCCAGACGACTTAATTGAAAGTCGTCCAGATAGACGACTTAATTTAAGGTCGTCCGGGTGAAGCAAGGTTTGACCAGAAAACTTGGGAAAACTTCTGGACGACTTTGCTTTCATGGACGACTTGAAATAAAGTCGTCTGTCTGGACGACTTTCAATTAAGTCGTCTGGAGAAAGTTAAATTTCAAGTTTTATTTTTCAATTACAAAACTAACCTAGGACGACTTACGTTTAAGTCGTCTAGTTTGAATAAAATATTGAAATTTTAACTTTCTCAGAGACGACTGAATTATAAGTCGTCCAGCAATAGTCAAAGATCTGACACGATTCGGTCAAATGCAAAACCAGTCCTTTTTCGTAGACAACTTACATATAAGTCGTCTGGAGTTTTTTTTTTAACAAACAAAGCCGGACGACTTAGATTAAGTCTTTCGTTTTGACCAGAAGACTTATCAGTAAGTCTTCTACATACATATGACTTAAGAGTAAGTCTTCTACGCGAACAGATCTTGAAAAAAATTCAAATTCGTACCTTAAACTAGGTGAGATGACTTCGTTTGCACACAGGGTCTTTTCCAACCACCCAGAACCTCAAACGAAAGCAAAACGAAAGAAATATGGCTCTGTCAACCGTAAAATATTTTGAATCAAAAGCTTGAGTTTTTTGGATGAATATGGAGAGAAAGTGAAAGAAATGTTGTTTTTAGTTCATAACAGGTCGTACAACGTTGTTGAACTATTCATTAAAGGGCATTAAAAGCTCCAAACAGGTAGTACAAGGTTATTGAACTATTCATGGTAGTGGCAATGTTGTAAATACTTGAAGATGATGAGGTTGAGACAGTAAAGAAGCCATTTTCGAAAAACCAAAAAAAAAAAAGTTAATGGCATTTTCGTAGATAAAATGCAGGTGTGTGGTGAAAATCTCAAAAAAAAAAATGAGTCAAACAGAAAAGATTAGTTTTCTGTTTGACTCCAAGTTTTGAGTTACTTTTGCAAAAAGGCCGGTATTTTATGTAGTTTTATTTTTTTGGTTTAAAGTATTTTATGTAGTTTATTAATTTATATTACAATTATTCAATTTCATATTTTTTAAGAAATGCGTTTCTACAGTATTTGTGTATAAATATTAGTGTATGTTAATGTCGTTATTTTGTCAATCCATATTCAAATTCGATATGATACAGGTTGTTAACAAGAAAAAGGAAACAATACTATGAAGATGCAGGTACATAAGTCTGTATACGAATCAGAATATTCAATGATCAACAGGAATTGAAAAGCTCTTATTAGGCACTTAAGATTATTAAAGCATTAACCAAAGTGGAAAAGTATCAAACTTTAGTGATGAAAATATAAACACCAAAAGGAACTAGCTAGAGGCAGCAAATCGGTTCATTGTGCTAAACTGGGGACCGTTTAGTGTGCATTCTAAATCAACAAAGAGAATATTGATTAACTAAACTGAATATGTATTAAAAGAAATAAATTCTTTAACATCTAAGAATTTCTTTAAGTTAAAAATATAGATCCTCTAGTATACATATATCATATTCAGTGCCGGACCTGAAGGCATACATGTGAAACATTGGTACGAGGACCACAAATTTGTGAGGCCCACAATTATTTTTAAAAAAATCAATTAATTTTCGTTTTTGCTTTTTTAATTTTCTTACATTTTATTAGAAAAATATTAGTAAAAAATGATGTAAGAAAATAAACATCTTAATTAAAGTAATTATCTCAAATAGTATTTTTAAATTATTTATCACCAAAATAATCTTCAAAAAATAAAATAACCGAAACAATTCTTTATTTTTTTTAATTTTAAACTCAATCCAAAACTTCACTTCATAATTTCCTCATAACTCTCTCATAACTAAGTTTAGATTAGTTAATCATAAGAGTATAAATGTATATTTTGATCATTTTTTTCTTTATAGATTATTTTTGTGACAAAAGCTTTTTAGGACTATTAATATTTCTCTATTATAATTAAAGTAACATATATATGTATAAAATATATATTTCAATTGATTTTTTTTCAAAAAATTATATAAAAATTATATTAAATAAAATATTATATAAGTTTCTTATATATTATGATATATTTTTTTTGTATGGGGCCTCTAAATTCTTAGGACCGCCTCTAATCATACCACGATGATTTATATCATTAAGAAATTGTTGATTCAACTTAGAGGATTGCTTACATGTTACATAGTGGATTCATATTATTAGTAAACAAGATCCTACCTTATAATATTATTCATTTCTCACTTTGTTGGCACCTAAACTGAATCTTTTATTTTAGTAGTCAAATAAAATGATTTATTTCTTTATTCAGACACAGAAAGGAATGATTATCAGAACTAAGACCCATATCTAATTTGAAAAAGCCCATTAAGTCTAGGTTCTAAAAAACATTGAAAGGGAATTAGCTTATGACTTATGAGAATGTTAAACAAGATCATTTAACCACGCTACGCGCGGATATGTATATTGATAATTTAGTATAAATTATATGATGATTTAAATTATTAAGCATAAAGAATTTTTAGATTTTCATTTTTGTTAACATATTATAAAATATTATATCATTTTAATATTGTTTTATGCTAACTTTTATTTATATATCTATTTATTTGTTTTATGAAATGTATAAGTTGTGTTATAAATATATTGGTATCATCTTTTTATCATCATTGGTAGCGTTTATAAAATATAAATTGTACCTTTTAAATATTTTATAGATTTTACAGTTAAAAAACTGTAGTATAGTATTGTAATAAGTTTTAGTATATCCTTTAAATATCGCATAATTTTTTTAATTTTTATTTTTATTTTACAAATACCCACAAATGTATTATTGTTTTTTTTATTGTGTACATTTTTTATATGCATGAATTTTATTATCTTTTTCAAATGTATATTCGATAGTATAATATTTCTATTCTAAATTTACTATCACGATAATATTTAATGGACTTTATTTTATATTCAGTAGTTTAACTTCTAGATAGTAAAAAACAAAAAAAAAGTATAATTAATTTTAATTAATTCTGAATAATATTTTAAGAGATATATAATATAAAAATCTAAAGTATTAAATCTCTTGTTCTACCTGATGTTATTAACTATATATATATAGTAATGAAATGGATATGATTATATAATGCATGAAATAATGTTTTATGTTTTACAAAAATATATTTTGGTGCAAATTTACGATAATATAAATAATATTTTTATGTTTGTAGTCGTACATAAAAGTTTTGTAAGAATATCTGAAACTGTTAGAACATTTGTAAATGTTTTCATAGTTGTTGACTGCCTATAAACAATTTAGTAGGTCTTTTTAATAGTATATCTGTTTGTAATATTTTATTTTATCCATAACTGTTAGAAATTGTGAAAGTTTTCTATTTTAATTTGTTGATTAATATCTTATATATTATATTCTCATCTTTATGAATCTATAGTAACTAATATTCATATAATTATTTATATTTTCATTTAGTCAATACCAATTGTTTATTAAATTTAGCATAAAACAACTTTTATAATTTTTATTAGTAAATTAGATTGAGAGTATAAGTCACCAGTAGTTTATTTTTTGTTAATAACCATAATATTTTTTTTAAATGGTTAACTACACTAATCGTTGGGTTCACCTCATAATGCCTTACTTGATTAGCTTCTATGAGAGTTTGACTTGTAGACGACTTATAAAATATGTGTTAAATCAAATATAATAGTTTTGGTTAAATTTAGATTAGTAATGAGTATTTTTTTTCTTAGAATATAAACTAAATTATTAATATTTTTGATGTTTCAAATTTATATAGCTTTAATTGGTTGAAAGTCTTTCATTCTTTAAAATTATTATTTTTTGTTAATTTTCCAATGATTTAATATATATATATATATATTAATTGAAATTCTTTTAATTTTTTATTTTGTCAATTTAATTTATTCGATATCAATTTTTTTAAGAAACAGTCATTTTGAAAATCTTTAATATTAGTTATTTTAAATTAAATGTGAACTTTAATTTGTCATGTTAGACAAAAACACCATATAACAATATAACAAAAGATTGTGTGATCTACACCATATGGTTGGTGGAAGACGAAAAGATGAAGCTCTATGGATTTAGCGTAACTAGTACATGAAAAGTCTTGTTGCTTTATTAAGATGACGTGGACACGCTGAGAGTTGATCTTATTCAACTTTTAGTATTGTAAGATGTGTAAAATTACTTGAACCAGATCAACAAGACTTGGTAGCTAAACTTTATCTTTAAAACAAATAAATGTGTACATTTGATGCTATTGTGGAACTCATCTTCAAGAACTGTCATATATATAAAGACATGAATAGGTACTTCTATAGAAGAAACATCAAGAGGTCTCCAAGTAACAAGTTGCAGATGTTTCAGTTTCATCTAATAGCTCAATATCCCCACAAGTAGATAGAATTGTTGCAAATATATAATCATCCACCACAAATCCCTCTGCCTCCATTCTATACATTAGCTTCAATGCTTCCCTGCAAAACCCATTCCTTGCATAACCCATTATCATAGCCTTCCATGAAACTAAGTTCTTCTCAGGCATACTGTCGAAAACCCGAAAAGCTTCAGAGACAAACCCACATTTTGCATACATATGAATCAAAGCACTTCCCACAAAGACATTTGACAGAGCATGATTCTTCTCTGCGATGGAATGGATTGATCTGCCTATAAGAAGAGCTTCTGAATTAGCACAAGCTTTCAAAGCTGAGGAGTATGTAAACGGGTTTGGCTCTACACCATCTTGAATCATCTCTTTCAAGAAGTCCAGCGCTTCTTCTTCATGTCCTAAGCTCGAACATCCAGAGATCATAGCGGTCCACGAAACCACATCTCTAGATGGCAACTGCTGAAGAACATTGAAAGCGTCACGAGATTCTCCACATTTACAGTATAGCCAAACCAAAGTACTCCCTATATAGACATTCTTTTCAATCGAGTTCTTGATGATCTGAGCATGAAGCTCTTTCCCTAACAGTAATGCTCCAACAGATCCACACGCTCTAAGGATGCTTACTACTGTCAGATTGTTAGCTATCAAATGCCGCCTCTTCATCACCCTAAAGAGGCTTATAGCGTCCTCACCAAAACCTTCCCGAGCATGTGCGGCGATTATGGAAGTCCACGTGACCGTGTTTCTATTGCTCATCCCATCAAACACTTTCCTGCAATCTGAAATCTCCCCACACTTAGCATACATATCCATCAGCGAAGTTCCTACAAAAACATCTTTCTTAATCATCTTCTTAACCACCAAGCTGTGTACTTGCCTCCCAAATCTCAACGCTTTCTCTTCACTACAAGCCTTCAAGATACTACACACAGTGAACTCATTAGGCAAAAACCCATGATCCAACATTCCGATAAACATAACTATAGCTTTGTTCCCATGCCCTTTCCTCGAACAAGCAGATATAACAGCTGTCCAAGAGATCACATCCTTCTCCTCCATCATATCAAAAGCTTGCAACGCACTTGTCAACTCACCGCACTGCGCATAAAAGTAAACAAGAGAACTCTCAACAATGAGATTCTCCACTCTAACTTTCACCATACTACCATGCACCTGTCTCCCAAGCTCAAACTCTGGTCTCCTACTACACAGATTCAACAAACACACAAACATCCTCCCATTCGTGTAACGTATTCCATGTTTCACATAATCCTCAAACAGAGAGAAAGCCTCATCTTCAAGATCGTACTTCAAGTACCCATCAATCATCGCAGTCCAAGTAACAGTGTTTCTCTCAGGCATACTGTCGAACACTTTACGTGCATAAACCAAATCACCGAGCCTCACGCAGGCACTGATCAAATTGTTACCGAAATAAATCACTTGATCGTCGAAACACTTTAAAGCCATCGCGTGAATCCTTTTGATGAGTCGCATCCCGTTTGAAGACTGTAGCCACTCCGCGAGCAGAGAGTAATCCACTCGGGAAGAATCGTAACTCAGACTCTCTCCGGGAAGCTCAGAAACGAATGAATCGCTGAAACCCATATCGAAAGTCGATCTCTTTCTGGAAAAGAGACGAAACCCAGATGAGTTTCTGTTCCTCTGTTCATCTCGCTTCGGTCTCGAATCGATAATGGGAGATAAAGTCGACGACTTTAGGGTTTGCGTCGCCGGAATCTCTGGAAGACGGAGATGGGGTTGAATCAACGTTAACGAGAACATCGAATCCGGAGAAGATTCAGATAAAGTTCTCTCCTTTATGACGACAACAACAAATAATATCTCCGGTCGGTTGAGAGACAGATATATACAAACAGACATGCCTGAAAAAAAAAAAAGATTGTATAACCAATGAGACTGATACACGTGTCAACTTACCACTTTCAAACAGAAGCGCCTCACTCTCTCTTGAAAACCCTTTGAGATGCTACACGATCTCGCAAAACGTGTCTCGATTACAATACTATCAGTTTTCAGATTCTACTTGGACAGTGTTTAATGTTTGTTCATCTTTTTCAGCTTTTATTTATGATTTTTTTGAAGCAAATTAAAAATGGTTTTGTAAAGCTTCTTTTTTGGGGTCAAAACTTAGGAGAAAACAAAAAAGTCAGATTTTGATTTATAAGCTTTTTTAGACGAGAATTTAAAACGACCCAAGTTCGGAAGATTCATTTCTTCTTCGACTTCCTGTGGTCTCTTCCTCTTCCTTATCCAAAAGGCTCGATGAAACAGGTGAACACAAGCTTCTCTTCTTTCTTTCATCTCCTTCTTTCACTTCATGAGTGTTTATTGTTGGTTAATCATTGACGATGTAAATATTAGATTAGGTGATTAAAGC
The DNA here is from genome assembly GCA_905132885.1 of Moricandia moricandioides. Lineage (NCBI taxonomy): Eukaryota > Viridiplantae > Streptophyta > Magnoliopsida > Brassicales > Brassicaceae > Moricandia > Moricandia moricandioides. The sequence continues at coordinate 42,026 of CAJHQQ010001890.1, forward strand.
TTCTTGTCATGTTTATATACATGTGCTGTCCTAAGCAAATTAGTTTTACTTTTTCCTCTTAATCGACACTTTTTTTTTAAATAGTTTATAAAAACCTGATTTTAAGTGTTCCGATGTAATGCCTGACTCTGTCTCTAGGCTCTATGGTGTATTCTTTATTTTTCTTATCTGAAGAGGTTCTGTGAATTTGCAGGATTCGATGAATAGATCATGTCTCTCTAGTATCTTAATCGCCACTGCTCTGATATGTGGTGCTTGCTTCATTGGAAATGCTTATATTGATCAAGAACTTAAAGAGGTAAATTATCTTTCTTTTTTTTTTTTTATTTGACATCACGTAAGCTCTATATATGTTCTATGATGCTTGACTTTTCACGGTTGTTATCAGCCTTTGACTATTTTTCCATGGCATGTTCAGAACATGTGATTATTTGTAGCATTCTTGTTTTGTAGTCAATACTAACTAGATCATAGTTTTTTTTTTTTTGAAATCATAGAGTATTCTTGTTTTGATTTTTTAAGATTTTTAATTTTGCAGAAATTGCTAAGATGGCAAATCAATGGTAGGATGCATAACGTCACTACTAATATGCATAATGTCACTGCTAAGATTCATAACGTCACTGATCAGGTGCATAACGTCACTAATAAGATACAGAACGTCGCTGATAAAATGAATAACGCAACATCCCGTACATGCGAGGTTTGTTTTACAAAACTGAGTCAGTTTTGTTTGAGTTTTCTTTTGTGAGAGTATCGATATCAAAATTTTATGATTAATATTCTTTCACTAGAATCTCAATAAGCCATTGGGTAGTGAAGCATTACCTCAAGGAATTATCGTCAAAACATCAAACTTGGAAACGCAACATCTATGGAACTACCGTGACACTAAAAAGGTTGTTGAACTGATCATCGATTCCTCAAAAGATTTGTAAATTTTCACAGATTTATTTTTATTTTTGTAGTTTAATATTTTGTTGTATGTTTTAGGGGAAATCGAACCATGCAATGAGCTTGTTAGCCATGGCAGTTGGAATCAAGCAGAAGGAGTTAGTCAACAAACTTATCCAAAAGGTTTTGTCTTTATCTTTTTTTTTCAGTTAAAAAATATTAATGATACTAATTGCTGTGAATTTTCAGTTTTCTCCTCGAGATTTTGTGGTTATGCTTTTTCATTACGATGGTGTTGTGGAAGACTGGAAGCAGTATTCATGGAATGAGCATGCAATTCATGTTTCCGTGATGAACCAAACTAAATGGTTCGTTTCTTGCAAATCTAGTTTTTTATATATTTTTTTCATATAATATCTAATAATAGTTTCATGATAATGTCATAGGTGGTTCGCCAAGCGGTTCTTGCATCCTGATATAGTTGCGGAGTATGAGTATGTATTTCTTTGGGACGAAGATCTTGGTGTAGCTCATTTCGATCCTCGACGGTACGTACTCCACCAAATCTAGGCTTTTGTTTCTTTTTATCTTTCTTGTTTTCTCATCTGCATGATGAAATCATTTTATTTTTTAGATACTTATATATTGTCAAAGAAGAAGGTCTTGAGATATCCCAACCCGCCCTCGACACTACAAAATCTAAGCCGCATTATCCAATCACTGCTCGTCGCGAGAACTTAAAATTTCATAGGCGGATGTATAAAAACAAAGGCAGCGGTCGATGCGATGACCATAGCACCGATCCTCCCTGCGTAGGGTAAATTTTTTTTACAAATGTTATGGTGAATTTCTTCTTGTTTTTTAATGACTTGGAATTCTTGGGCACGAAACCCGTAAGAACATAATTAATGCATGGTTCTTAAGGTGAGTTTCTTAGCGGAATATAAGAAACTGTTTCTTAACTTTTAATTTTAAAAAGTTAAGAAATGATTCTTAACTAAGGTGCTCTAACATCTCGCCCAAACCCATGTTAAATTAACTATGTTTAGGAGAGCAACTTATTTGGTTATAACATGTAACTTGGATATGTTAGGTGGGTAGAAATGATGGCACCTGTTTTCTCTAGATCAGCATGGAGATGTTCGTGGTATATGATTCAGGTAACTTTTTGGTCCAGTTTGGTTCAGATGCCTAACCTAATGTGAAAACAGTGGTTTAATACTTTTGTTTTCAATGCAGAACGATTTGATCCATGCCTGGGGCTTGGACATGCAGCTTGGTTATTGTGCACAAGTTAGCTTATTTTTCTAACCTTTTAACCGGTTTTAATAACCCTTTACGTCCTCGTTCTTGTTTAAACACATTCTTGGTCCTGAATAGGGTGACAGGAAGAAAAATGTAGGTGTTGTTGATGCGGAGTACATAGTTCATTATGGTCTTCCCACACTCGGTGTGGTTGAAACGGCTTCAAACTCCTCGAGGAATGAAGAAAACACAAAACCACGGGTACAAACGAGCTTCTTCAAGTGTTTGTATATGTTTCTTGAAGTAGAAATGTATGTTTTGCTAATCTTTTTTTTTTTAATTGAGAAGGTTTCCCAAGAATCATCAGACTCTCATAAAGTGGATAATAGAGTAGCAGTGAGGATGAAGTCACATGTGGAGATGAAGAGATTCAAGGAACGTTGGAAGAAAGCTGTGGAGGATGATAGATGTTGGGTTGATCCGTATTGAAAACCTAAGGGTGTATGTAAACCGAACCAGACCGAATTACCTTCACAAATAGACTTTTGATATTGTTATTATTTTGTGGTCTAGTGTATACCATTGTTTTGGTACATAGATTGGAAAAAAAATTCAATATATGTACTTATGTGCTCGGTGTTGGACCACATAAATGCAGATGAGTTTAGCAACTTCATATAGAATATTGTTAAAAAAAATTCAAACTTTAAGCAAAAAATTAAACTTTAAAAAAAAATTCTTATAATAAATTCATATTTAAAATTTTAATATAATATGTAAATAATAAAATAATCTCATGTATAATTATATGTTCTGGTTAACGTGTAATTAAGTAATGATCAAATTAGTTTTAATAAAAAACTTAAAGATAATTAAAATAATAATAATATTTTCGTAAAACACATAAAAGTGGAATGATAGTATTAAACAATCTTTCGATTTTAATAAAATAAATATTTTAGTTCAATAAACAGTTTATTTAAAATATGTATAGGCTCTGATTGAGGATTAGATTTTGAAGGTTTAAAAAGAACTAAAATTTATATAACCCAGTATTTTACTAATTATACTTTTGCTTTCCTAAAATTTTTCCAATCTTTTAAAATTATTTAAAGTCTAACTTCGCATTTTTCACTTTACCTTATTTTTTAAAAATCTAGAATTTAATATTTAGCACTTTTTCCCTTTTAAACCACTAAAAATTTCACTATCTTTAAAGTATTAACAGTAAAAATTGTAAACAACACAACCAGTCTCACTAAACAAAAACTTGGAATTCACAGTTTCCACTGTACAACGAGTAAAAAGTTTAGTTGAAAAATAAAACTAAAAAAGAGAGAAATTAGGTCAAATATACAAAAAAAACACAATTCATTAACTATCCAAAATCATTTTCTCTTTCCTACTTTATTTTCCTATCTCTCTTTATCCTATTCTTTTTGACAAATAAGCCTTAAAAAGAATCTGTTTCAATTTTTTTTTTCGGTTACTCAAATCGAGTTTGATTTGATGTATAATTGCGTATTGTTACTTGTTTTTTATTCTACTCTGACTTGATCTTGATGTTATGATGTGATTGTTGTTCGAAATTGTTGTTTTGTTCATGTTTTTCTTTGATTGTTAATATTTTCTCTTTTGTTCAAGTTCGACATGATTTTTGTTCGACTTTAACTTTATCTTGAAGTGATTATGTTGTTCTTGCTGTGCCTTGCTTTATAATTAAATTATTAAGTTGTTCGACTTTTGACTTAGCTTTTACAAGGTCGTGATGTTTCTGATGTGCTTTCTCCTTGTTGTGTCTTTCTTTGTCACTATATGACTACATGTTTAAGTTATTATGTTTGCTTTTTGTCGATTACAGGAGACCTTGAAAGCTTTGTAGTTTGTACTTTGTTCTTTAATTTTTTTCTTGACTCTTATTGCTTAATTTCTTTTGATATTTTCTTTTTGGTTTGGCATGTTATGATATGAACTTATGTTGTGGCTTTTGTTTTGTATTGTAGATGGCGTCTTGTGATAATCCAGAGGGACTAGATGAACATAATCGTGGTGGTGGTGATGATTCAGATAGTTCAACTGTAGATGAAGCTCAGGCTACAAGAACTCGTAGTAAAGAGAAACGTAAAGAAGCAGAAGGAGGTAGTGGTTCAAAGTCAAGAAAGAAAAGTAAAACTACATCATGAGGTTTGGAATCATTTCACCAGAAAGAAAGATGACTACGACAAAGCCATTTGCAACTACTGTGGGAAAGAGCTCTCATGTCAAACCAAATCAGGAACCTCTAACATGAAGAAGCATTTGAATTTTGCTTGCAAGGGTTACCAGGTGTGGGTAACTGCGAACAAATTAATAAGGAAGGTCATGAAGGTGACAATGGAAATCCCAAGTTGTGTAAGGAATCAGACACTGTTATTAGGGAAGCTACAAACGAGATGATGGTCATAGGAGAATTACCTTTAGCTTGGGTTGAGAGTTTGGCTTGGAGACATTTCACTGATAAAGTTAAACTTGGCAATTCTCATTCTAGGAGAACTGCAACACGCGACATTGTTGAGATTTATGTACAAAAGAAAGAGGCCATGAAGAAGATACTCGGGGAGAATAAGCAACGACTCTCTTTGACTACTGATATATGGGTTGCTCCTCATACTGGTGCTAGTTACATGGTCATTACAGCCCACTTCATTGACTCTTGGTGGCAGTTAAAGAAGCTGATTATAGGATTCAAGAATGTGTATGACCACAAAGGAGCAACGATCTCTAAGGCTCTTCTTGAATGCTTAGAAGAATGGGGCATCAAGAGAGTGTTCAATATTACTGTTGATAATGCTACAGCTAACGGTTCAGCATTGAGAAGGTTTAAGGAAAGTTTCATGGAAAATGAAGCTGATGCATTGGTTTTAGGAGGTCATTATCTTCATCTTCGGTGTGCAACTCACATTCTGAATCTGATTGTCAAAGAAGGTTTACAAGAGATTGACAACAATATAAATGCCATCCGAAATGGAATTTACTTTGTGAGGTCTTCTACACAGAGGCAAATATCATTCGCACAGCGTGTTGAGTCAGGAAAGATTCAAAGAGGAAGCCTACCTTTAGACGTGAGAACAAGATGGAACTCCACATATCTAATGCTAGAACAGGCGATGAAGTTCAAATTGGCCTTTAACAAGATGGAAGCTGAAGACAATCTCTACAACGATTACTTTAGTGAAATATTGGATGAAAAAAATGAATTGGACCACCATCAAAAGAAGATTGGGAAGCTGTTAATAGGTTAGTGCAGTTCTTAATCATCTTTTACAAAGCTACATTGGTTTTGTCAGCTTCAAATACTGTTTGTGCACATAAACTATATCATGCAATCTACACTGTCACAAGGAATATTGGTTTATTGAGCACAACTCCAGGCCCTGATGAAATATTAAGGTCTAAAGTTGTTGCCATGACTCGAAAATTAGGTAAGTATTGGTATCCATTTGGTGATAATGTTGAGATGAATAAGATGATCATTGTGGCTGGTATTCTTGATCCAAGCAAGAAGATGAAGTTTGTAGTTCAGTGTTTCGAGAAATTATATGGAGCAGGTAGTGTTGAGGTTACACTTTCGACTAAAGAGACAAAAGACATCTTGAGAAGTTTGTTTGATGAGTATAACATCAACATGAGCAACAATGTGTCTGCTGGTGGTCAGGCTCTTAATAGTCAGTCTCAGTCTCAAGGAACCTCATCTCAGTCCCAAGAACAATTTGTAGAAGAAGTATCTCAGAGAACCATACTTGGGAATAGACTTTCATATGAAAGCATGAGTGATATCTACCTTGAGCTTGTGAATGAAACAAGGTTTCAAGAAAAAACAAATGAGCTGGATTTGTATTTGAAAGAAAGTGTGGAGTATCCAAATATAATTTATGGTACTGAGTATGATGTACTCTCATGGTGGAAGGTTAATAGTCCTAAGTATTCGGTTCTCTCAACAGTAGCCAGAGATGTACTTGCAATGCAAGTGTCTTCAGTAGCTTCTGAATCAGCCTTCAGCACAAGTGGTCGTGTCTTAGACCCAAGCAGAAGCTGCTTGACACATTTTTTATAGAAGTCTTGATGTGCACCGAGCAGTAGCTCAAATGTGAGACTAAATTCAAAGGAAAAAGAGTCATAAGGAAGGAACAAATGCTTTATGAGTTAGAGAATCAAGATGATCTTATGAGTATCAAGTCTAATGGCTTTATTTACATTATGCATTTTACTTTGGATTACTAACCTTGACTTCTTTCATTTTTATTTTGTAGAATTTAGACCTGTCTTCAAGCAATTCTAATGGTAAGTGTTTTGTGTTGGTATTAGTTTTGTAAAATTTGAACCTATCTTGTGGTCTCGAATGTCATTTTTATTGCTAATGTTCAGATGATTTTTGGACGTTGGAGTTTGGAGATACAATACTCTTAGCATGATGGAAATGCAGTTGCAACACCCGACTTTTATTTTTTATTATGTTTTTAGATTGATGATTTGTAGTTGTTTTTATCTTTGTAGTTGTTTTTATCTTTGATACTGTGAGAGTATGGTCTCTGTTTTAATGTGTTTGAATGGCAAGTTGACTAGGCTTTATGTTTTTTTGTTTTGTTATGTTTTGAATTACTAGAAAAAAAAATGTTTGTATGTTCGGGTAATTATGCAGGTTCTTGGGTAAAAAAAAGAATCAAAACTCATATTTTAGACCCGAAAGTATGTGGAACCGACCCGAAATATCAAGAATCGACCCGAAAATGGACCCGAAAAATTCGGATATTAACGGGTCTGAGACAAGCGGACCCGAACCGACTCAGACCCGACACGACCTGACCCGGAACCGACCCGAAAAATTATAAGTACCTAGTTGGGTCCAAATTTCTAGGACCCGAAGGACCCGAACCCGACAAGACCTGACTCAAACCCGACCCGGGGACCCGTATGCCAAGGCCTACTTTAGAAAAGAAAAAAAAATAGCATAAAAGAGGTGGAAGTAGAGGGTCTGCTACCCGCAGATCTTAACGGGCTTAGCATAAATGTGACCCATGACTCAATTATCAATACGTGAAACTAAACTGATCCGTAAAAAGTACTACGTCGTTTTTATTTAGGTTTTGTTGTAGAACGATGTTTCTTTCTCAGTTCTTCTCATCTTCCAAGTTGTGTGGCGTATTATGAAACTAACTTGAGAGAAACAATATCAACATTCTTTCTATCTTTAATAACATATTATGCTTGCTTATTGTGCTTAGGCTGAGAGATGATTTGAAAATCTTTAGTATCGAACGTATAGTCTATTGGTTGACCAGTGACAAACCACTGTGGAAGCAAAAGTAAAAGATGAACGACATGAATGATGTGCTGAATAAATTTAAGCAAGAGAGAGAACAGCTGATGAAAACATTTACTGAAGGGAGAGCGTAGTGAGTTTGAAGATTTAGAGTATATAAACTTGGGCACTCTGTGTTGGGTTTGTGAAAGCCCATGTCTAACTCTTTATTATCCGATTAGTATGATATTGTCCACTTTGGGCTCACTAGGCAAGCCCGCATGGATTTACTTTTTGGATTCCTTCCCAAAAGGCCTCATACTAATTAGAGTTTGACTTCTCTTTATATATTAGACACTTCTTGTCTAAACTTCCAATGTGAAACTTTGTTTGATCTCACATTCTCCCCCTCAAACTAAGGACCACACTCATCTCGTGTGTTTCTTCTTTTAGCGATTCATCTTGGCACCATCTTATCTTGTACCAGCAATTGCAGGGTTTCCTTTGAGAATGTTTCTCCCACAACATCACAGGTTCCATGATCTTCTGACTAGTTCTGCCACAGACCTCTTTCTCTTCCAATTTGAAGGGTCCCCCATTCTTCCTTAAGGGTATTTTGGTCTTCTTGCAGATCGTCGTCAAACCGCTATGATACCAATTGTTGGGTTTGTGAAAGCCCATGTCCAACTCTTTATTATCCGATTAGTACGATATTGTCCACTTTGGGCTCACTAGGCAAGCACGCATGGATTTACTTTTTGGATTCCTTCCCAAAAGACCTCGTACTAATTAGAGTTGGATTTCTCTTTATATATTAGACACTTCTTGTCTAAACTTGCAATGTGAGACTTTGTTTCATATCTCACACTCTGCATAAAATTACGCCAAAGCAATGACGAGATCCAAGAAGCACACCAAGCATCAGATCAATAATCTTAAACGCTAACGAACCTGGAGCAAAGCACCATTGATTCTGTTGATTGTTTGTAAAAAAGTTTGTGGCTTCGGGAATCTTAAGTTTAACTATTTGACCTCTTTTTTTTAGTCTGTGTGTTCTCAGGTTGTATTAAGCCACTTAAAACCCCCCATGGAGGTTTCTTTTTGGAATTGATGCTTGTCTATTTCAATATAAACTAAGCTCGTGCCTTGTTTTGCCAAACTATATTTACATGTTATCTTGTTAGAAATAAATGTGTTTTTTTTTCGTATTAAAAGAAAATGTGAGACACTTCGAGGTTTACCCCTATGAGAGACCAAACTTCAGAATATCATCGGCTACTATCTGGGCGGTTTGATTACGTGTTCGTCCTTAAACCGTTGCCGTTTGGTATTTTCTGTAAGAACGTTCAAATCTGAACTCTTTTTGAAATTATTTTTAAACTACTATTTTTAATTTTAATTTTATATATTTTAAAGAAATTCTAAACTCATCCCCACCGAAAACCCACATCAAATCTAAACTAAGTTTGGATTATTTAATCCTAAAGTATAAATGTCTATTACCTTTTAATTAAACTTATTTTATTCATTTTGACCCTTATGTGCTATATTTGTAAAAAAAATATTTTAGGACTATCTTAATATAACTTTTTTTTTTTAAAAACCTAACCCAAAAATCTTATTAGAACCAATCTAAAATGTGAATATGAATCAATATTAATTTGAAATAAACACACGAATAAGATAGTTTGGGTTTATCTGAACCAGACATATATTAAAAAAATAAAACCCAAAAATGACTTATACCTAATTTAAACTTAATCATGGATAAGTTTCCAAAATATTAGAAATCTCAATAATTACTTAAATAAATTTATAACGTAAATAACTAATTCAAATACTCAGTTTAATATATATTTTGGTAGTTGATTTGAGAATTTTCATGAAAACCATGAAATCAAAAAGTTTATGAGAATTAAATTAGTATTGTAAATGCATTCAAAATTCTACACCGAAAATTTATGATAAAAAATAACTAATATTCAAAAGATATTCAACTATGATTATTACCAACCATTTAAGAAGTATCACAAAACTAAATCTATTCGAGGTTTGGTTGTTGAACCCAAAATATCCAATGTGACAATGTCATACTATTGGGTAATTAAAAGTTGGACATGAATTTGAAAAATAAAATAAAAAATTAGCTTAGTGTTTATGGTTTTAAAAAATTAGGTATTATATTAATGTTGATCAACGTTTTCAATATTAGTTTATGTTTATACATAGAAAATATTAGTTTGTGTACTATAATCTACTCCCTCTGATTCATAAAGATGCATGTTTTGAATTTTTTACGCATATTAATAAAACATATAAAATTTGGATTACCAATGCATAATTTTTTGTAACTTATCATTTCCCATGACTTTTAACCAATAGAATTTTAAATTTTTTATAAAAGTTTACAATTTATCATTAACTACTGCATTGAAAATGTAAAAAATACAACATTTTGAAACAATATTTTTTGCTAGAATATCAATCTTTTAGGAACGGAGGGAGTATTTCTTGTTCTTAACGATAAAAATAATGGATCCCTAAAAATAATCAATTTGTTGTTGACTATAATCTTTGAGTTTGGAGTACTCCGAGATAAGTTTCCTAAGTTTTTGCTCTTCGAATTTGACAAACTAATTAGTCAATGGTTCTAGCTAGGAGTACCTGTTGACTTTTTAACTTTTTCCTCCATAATAGGCAACCAAAATAAAAGATGGTAAGAACTGAATAGTTAACTAAAAGAACATATGTGAAAAAGGTAACTAAAACAACTTTTGAAAAAAGGTAACTAATAGAACTTTTGAAAAAAAAAATCTTAAATATTATGGATTACGATTTGGTCAAATGTTATATACTTCTCCGTTCCAAAAATATTTATATTTTAATTTTTTTACCTATACAAAAAAAAACATATTAAATTTTGATTGTCAATAAATTACTTTTTTTGTAGTTAACTATTTCTCACAATTCTAAATAAAATTTCAATAAATACAATTTTGTTTTTTGAAAATTACAATTTATCATTAAATAATATATTAAAAATATAATTTTTAAAATGTATAGATATTTTTGGAACAGATGGAATATATGAGTACTAAGTCAAAGTATCACTGTTTGATTAGAAGTACTCATGTATAGTAGTATATGTTATATAGTCAAACTCTTCGTATATATAACAACTACTTGACTTAGAAAGAAGTAAGCTAACCAACTCATATTAACTTTTTACATGCACATGAATCTGTCGTATGTTCCTTTTTTATTGTTAAAGAACCAGTCTTCTCTTATCAACTCGTAAATCTTAATAGGATTCATTTATTACGAAACACAAACCTTTTACATCATTTTGCATGCGAGACAAAGAATAAATTATCAGAAAAGATAAAAATGAAATAGTAATCTAAGAATCCCAAATGGGACCAAAAGCAGGAACACCAGAAGCCTTAGGTCATGATTAACCCGGGTCTCTTAAGGTGGGGTTCTTAACGAAAAATTTGTCTTTTTAAATTTTTTTTTTCTTTTTTGCATTTTTTCCGCTAAGAGACGGCTCTTATGGTTCTTATTTAAGAGACGGTTCTTAGCTTTTCTTAGTTAAAAGCTAAGATACGTCTCTTAGAAAAGCTAAGAACCCCACCTTAAGAGACCCCGGTTAATCCTGGTCTTACAAGCATTAACAACGTCACGACTTCCTTCAGGATTGCTTGTAACAATCACAACTTGAGCTCCAAACTTCTTGGAAGCTTTCACGGCCATTTCCGACACGTTAGGTCGTCCTAGGATTGCAGTATCGTGAACTATGATCCTGTCTTGATGAGAATAATCTTTAATCCTATTCACAATCTCCGACCCGAAATTATCATTTAATCCTTTAGCCACCCATATTAAGTACACCTCGGCCTTACTCTCCTGCATGAGAAACGATAAAAATACACATATCCCCGAACCGGTCGCCACAAGTAGTACCTGTAGAAAATATATATGATACGTTAAATTTGTAACAAAAATTCTCTCATTAAAATATATATTTTTTTTAAATGACTTAAATATTTTTTTTTTGAAATTTATTTTTTTAAAAAAAAAAATTAAACTCACCACTAAAACTCCACTACATAACTCTAAATTTTAACTCTAGATTAGTTAACTTTAGGGGTATAAATGTATATATTGTACATTTTTTATTAAAATATATTTTATTCATTTTTCCTTTCAAACTATTTTTGTGACAAAAAAATTTTATGACTATCTTAAAGTATTTCTCAATTTGTAATGGTATTTCAGTTAAAAGAATAGAGCTTTAACAATAACAACTTTAAACAAAAATTTGTTGATCATCAATTTTTTTCTCACAATATTTTTCTTGTCGATTTTCTGAATATCTGATTAAGAATTTGTAATGGTCGATGAAAATTTTATGTGCAAAATCAAATAAAAATACAAAAACATCTGATTAACTGGTATGTCGGCGAATTTAAAATGGTCAAATATCCAACAAATAACCTGTTAAAATTTGTAACCAGTTAAATTATAAGTTTAAGAGAAAATTAAATTACCTTGTCATACAAGTTAACGAGATAGGGTAAGCCAGCAAAGTGAACCGTACGGACCCATAAGTGACTCGGGGGTTTTGAGACTAAAGACTTGGTGAAGTCGCCGACAGCACCAGCTAACATCATGTGCGATGTCTTCCCATCAGAGATGATCCCAAAAGCGTGCCATTCCGACAAAGGCGATGGACTGATCCGACCCAAGATCCCTGACTTCACCCCTCCTCTGAACTTTATCAGCGATGCATGGCCCGAGAGAGATGATACATCAACGGGAACACGTCTCACAGTCAACCAAGGGAGCAAAATCGCGACTGTGATCGCTAACGTGAACCAAAACTCTTGCGTTTTGATCAGCTTCGAGCCGAGATCATCCGTGTAAGATCTTGATATTGGATCGTAAGAGATCGTCAGAACTATAAACGCCCAGACAAGACCTAGAGCTGACCAGCCAGCGAATCTGTGGACACGTTCAAAGACGTTGTGGTGTAGATGACGAACAAGAGGAAACGCGGCTAAGGAAGTGAGGCAGAGGAGAGAGAGAATCGCGGACGCAACCGCAATGATCGCTGTTGAAGTGTTGTCCCTGTCTTTAAGAGTGAGAACCAACGCGTAAACGAGCCAAGCGATTGAGGAAACGCCGCAGCCGCTGTGGACACCCCCGAGGCTTTGTAAGAGCGATGTGACCGCGAGTTTGATACGGACAGGGACAAAGGAGTGTCCGAGGGTGTTCAGGGTTAGGTAGAACACGACTCTCAAGAAGGCTTCGCTTCTACAGAGAGTTAGGGCAAGAATGTTTGCGATTGAAAACAGAGATGCTCTGTTTCTTGCGTAAGTGAAGTGTCCCGTTGCTGCAAGAACGAGAGCCAGGACGTTTAGAGACAATGAAACGACGAAGAGACGTTTGTAAACGGTGAATAGGCCTTGATCAAGGAGTATGATAGATAGTCTTGAAGCGCGTTTCTTTGGTTTCTGTGGTTTCTCACTGTGTTTGCTTGCGGAAGAAGCAAGGATTGCCTTCTCGTCTGTGTCACTGTGTTGTTCATCTCCTTCCTTGATTCCACCTTCTTCTAAGTAGTAAAGACTGTCTCGTTCTTCATCTTCCTCGTCGTTGTCGGATTCCAAATCGCAGAAATGGCTGCTGGCTCGGCTCATTGAGTGTTGCATCGATGAAGGGAAAACTTTTGAGGCGTTTCTAATGAAATCCCATGGAACTCGAAACCTTCTACTTTCGGGTATAGCGTTTGCGTTGCGGTTTTGATCAGGTGCGTCGATAGCAAAAGGGTTTGCATGAGGTTTGATCTCAAACGCGACTCCTCGACAGCTAGAGAATCTCACAGTCGAAGCGTTCTCCATTTTTTTCTCTTTTGTAAGTTTTAGGAGAAAAGATGGCTTGAGGTGCAAGGCTAGTGTTTTAAGCTCTGATTATCTTTTGTTAGGGCTTGTTGTAGCTTCATGAAGAGCAAGCTTCTTTATATAGTAATTTTGGTTTCATCATGGACTAGAACAAAACTCGTTTTCACGTCATTCATTTCTTATATAAAGATAAGACCATTATCTATTTTATTCGTCTTCGATTGACTCTGTCTTGGTAGCTCTGAATATGTCAAATCACACAATGATTAGCACATTCATGTAAATATGATTAATATGACCTTTCAAGAACATCTTTTTTTTCTTCTAAATGTAAATTACAAAATAGTAGTTTGTTAGTGGATAGATAGACTAATAAACTAGATTTTTGAGAGAAAGGAAATTTTCTTGGTCATCGATTTGACTAATTGAATATTTAAACTTTGCTGCTTTAATTAAGGGAAATCGATTTGATTCAGCAACTTAGTCATACTTTCTTTTTAGAAAACAACTTGGTCATATTTTCGATTACTTTGGCCATTGCTATAATCAAATTTATGTCATAACATATGAATGTACCTAGCTACTAGATACCACTAAAAATAAATCCAATTACATAATGTTGAAGATTTCATGACTATTTTGTAGGGATATATTTCTATGAGTATGTACTTTGACGTGTTGAGCAAAATAAGTATTTACAAATTCAGTTTTCTAAAGAAAAATGCGTTCCGAAAGATATACGATGTGGAGAAAAAAGGATTGACATGTATAATAAGCTTACCTTTTTATTACCAAGAAAATTCTGGATCTTAAAAGTCCATAACCTTCCATAATTCTGAAGTCAGCATTTGTTTTCTAGCAGAATCTAATAATGTCACTTTGGCAAAAAAAAAAGGATTACTATTTTGGTAAATAGATTACAACAATAATAGTGACTATTTCAATCAATAACTACCTAGTAATAAATAAACACATATCCTAAAACTTGTCAACTATTTTGTTCGCTGGCTTTTTCCCCCATCTCTCTCTAGGCTGGATCATTTAATCCACGACGTGTGACGGTGTGAAACTACACATGTGTGCAACTTGATGGAGATCTTTTCAAACTATACTTTTACATAATTACGAATTTACGAATGACATTAACAATTACTAGCCACTATATATGTTTTTCAGTTACGGATTTCTTTAGTCGTTGATGCTTTTGATTATATGAAACGATTTAGTCATCGAGTGATACATTCAAAGTCTTGTCCAGGACGGTGCAGTGACTGCAGTCAAGTGGTAAATGGACGGACCAGGACAATATTACTTTTCAGATTCGATCTACTTATCGTGCGAAACTAGTCATATTATTCTTAGGCACCTAAACATATATGGGTCCATGCCTTTAGATCTATTTGCATACCCAGAAAGAATGTATATTTGTGGGCAGCATTTCCTCTTGAAAATTATTTTCGATTCTTCTATAAATCCGAAATACCCCAAACTAATTAAAAGAAAACACATCCAAAATTTCAAAGTCTTTAGAAGAAAGAAAAAGAAATACAACGTAAGATAGATGAAAAAGTATGATCTTTTTCCAAATATCAACATACAGAAATAAATAGATAAACAAAATATCAATACAATCAGAAATCAAAATCTTCATTATCATCGATCTCATGGTCCAATAAAACCCAAGAGCCATCGTCTCGTTGGACCATACCTTTGTTTTTAAGAACCCACCAATTTCCTGGGACCATACATTCGTCAGTTAGCCCGTCCACTGATTTGTTGACCAGTCCAATGTCTCTTTTCACATCAAGTCTGAATATGTCAGCTTTGCTCGTCCCTTGAGTGCCCGCAACGCCATGCAAGTATGCTTCTAGGCAGTGAAACGTCACGAAGTTTCCTGGAGATTTCATGTATTGTGACTTTCTTGTGTCTATTTGAAGCTCGTCTCCTACTTCCGCGTAACCTAATGGTGGATAGATCGGAATTATGTCGGGTTGATTCCTTACCCGTAATACTCGGAGATCTTCCAACCTGTTTTTTTTTTTAATTTGCATTATAAGTCATTTTGCATCTTACACAAAATGTACGACCATGTAAGAAGACATTAAGATATACTGTATAATGTATTTTCTTATTAAGACGTTTAATGGTATTAATCACGACATGTGGATACTAAAAAAATTAAGTTGATACATAACGATGTAGCATCGGTTTCGTAAATCTAATTAAAGGTATTATTAATAATATTCTTATATTTTCGTAATTGTTTTCTTTCTTGATTGTAATATATCAATTCATGTTTCGTAAAAAAAGAAATTTCTAACGTGCATGGATAGTTCGTAGTTCCATGTGCATTCGAATATTACTATCCTGATTTTTTTGTAAATATTTATGTACCTATAAATTAGCTTATCAAGAATTATGCTTGCCAATAACCAAGTTATTTTGAATTCATATGTTCGGTGTAATTATATTGATCATTTATTAAATACACTAGTTCAGTACTTCATTTAACCATGATGTTTAAGAGTCAACCTAAATTTCGACTCATCAAAAATCAATAAAAGGAAAATAATTTTTTGTTGTCAACCACGGTAAAAAATTGGGTCAAACCGGTTGATCAATGGTCCAAATAAATTTAAAAATTTGACCAAAATTGTTTCAGGGAAAACCATCAATGTATGAATAAAAGAAAAATGTCCACTGGACATGGACAGTCCATTTGACACTTCTAATCTATTAATTGAACTATGAATAGTTCAATTGACCATAGTTTATTTGGTTTTGGACACAATTCTAAAAAATGTCAATTTGGATAAATTCATTGAAACGTGGATAACCATTTTTTTCTGACACCCCTGTAGATAGACTATGCCACCGTAAATATGTATAGATTGGACGGACATACCTGGAGAAGAGTTTCTTGAAGTCAGAATCTCCAACACGAGGACTAGCAAATACAAAGGCCGTAACGAGACAAGATTTGTCAGGACGGCTCTTTGGTCGATTATAACCATTAGCCACTATATCCGTAGCATTAAGCGTGGCGAGCGCAGCTCCAAGACTATGACCACAAATACTTATACTAACCTCTTCGTCCTTATACCTCTCCAACAATCTCTCGATCTCTCGCAATACCTTTAAAAAAACTCCACTAAGAGACTTTCGCAAAATATCAAACGTCATTTAATTGAGTAACATATAAAACATACCTGGTCACGAGCATTGGCCTTATTAAAAGGTGATCGTTCGTCCTCAGACATGTAGATTGAGTACCAACCTTGATGGACTTGTACTCGTTCATTTTTCTCACCGAAGATTTTTTTGGCGTTCACTAAACTGAATTCGAAGTTATTGACCCATTCAAGTGGTTGCACTGAACCTCTCCAAGCGACGACTATATCTCTCCGGCCAAGAACCTCCGTGCCTTGGTCGTCTGTCACTGCCACGTAACCCATCCAGTTCGATTCCTTTGTCCAACCCTCACGTGACAACGGGAACAATAGGAATGACTCAGGCACGTGGATCTGTGATGTTGCGTATAAAAACTTGGTCACCTTGTACTTTGTGTACGGATGCGCTTTCTCTAAACCAACCTGTACGTGTTTTAAGAATCAAATAAACCTTTGGTTAAGAATCAAATGAAAGGTTTGATTGCGATTGATTGCGATTGCTTGCGTAACAAGATTACACCTTCTCCCTTTATTTGTTACATAAGAGCACCTCAATGGTAAGAACCCCTTTGGGGTTCCTAAACTTTTTTTTTTTGATTTAAAAAGATGAACCAATCGCGGGCCGCCACGTGTCAGTGGGGCCCGCGAACAGTTGAAGAACTTGTCTCTTAAATCAGAGTTTTTGGGACTGGTTCTAAAGAATTTTGTGGGCCCAGCCCCTTTAGAACCCCTAAAAAACCTCCCATTGGAGGTGGTCTAAGTGTTTTCTTGATTCTAGTTGTGATATTGCGGAATAGTAGAACTGTGAAAAGAATCAAAAGATATGGAAAAAGAAGAAAAATGTTATGTGAAATACTATGTACATTGCAACAAATAATGCTTCTTGACTCCAAGACAAAAACTTTTTTGGCCCTTAAATAATTAAAAAAGAAAAGCAAAGTCCAAAGATAGATATTCGAACACACGACGTCCTAATATTGAAATATTAGCAAACAGTAGTAACCTTTTGAGAACTTCGGGCCCTCAAATTAATCATTTTTGTACGGGTGGTCAAATCTTTATTTAATTTTCACTTCTATAATATCATTTAAAAGTGAAATTGTTCTAATCCACTTCTTTTCCTTTTCTATAAGATAGATTACTATTTTTCTATAAATAAAGAAATAAATAACATTTTTTTTATTTTTGTTTTATAATTAAAAATTAATATTTTAAAGAATACATTTAAGCAAATTCTAATTTTGTTATAGAGTTTTTCTATTTTAAAAGTAGAAATAACAAAATAGAAGATGGTCTTAGAGAAGACTCGGCCATTGATACATAGCAAATATTTTATAAGATTACATCGATGTATTTTTTTGAGGCATCAATGTTCTTTTTAATTGACAGAAAATTGTAATCATGATTACAAAGTCATTATATACTTGTTTAATAAGTGAACTAGAGTTATTATGAACCACGTTCTATACATGATGTTACAGATTTTTCTTCTTCTTTATAGCTGTATAAAAGAATATACTTCAAATATTTTTTTTAGAATATTGACGAGGTAAATATTATTTTCCAAATGAGATTATACAAAAACATACACACTAGAACATTAACCAATCAGATCCTTTAAGAGAATTCAAACCAAACTATTTAAAATTTAAACTGATGATTCGTTTATTCTACTCCTCAAATCGTTTTTCTTCATTTCAAGATTTGACATGACTTAACACTATTCATTTTACCAAACAATTCAAGATTCCACAAAGATATGTCATAAATCGTAAAGACCATACTGAATGTGGAAAACTGAAAGAATAGTAAGATAATAATTTCAAGTTCGAAAGTTATAAACCTTACTATTTATAACCTTTTTTGGACAACGCTTAGCATTGTAATTTAAATTTTACAGTGGTTACCAAAAATAATGTTACCTTGGCGAAGAAATCTTTTCTGGAGTAAATGCTAGCGCCGGCAAATTTAGATTCGGTGTTAATGTTGAAAGTATCATAACCAGCCTGAGCCATCTCTCCGTAATGTATAATACACTGCCGGAGATCTTGATCCAACGGCTGTAGCATCCCTTTCCAATGGTTTTGACCGCTCAGATCTCTCCATCTCTTTGCAATTTCTGTAGATACTATTAGTTTCTCCTCCTCTTTCTTCTTCTTTTTTGTTCTTTTGAAGCTGAAACACTTTGTCACTTTCTTGTCTTCTTCGTCCATATGTTTAATGTTTCCTCTCTAGTTTAGCCTCGAAGAAGATAAATTTTGTTGGAAACTATGAGATGCAATATGGTTTTGGTGGATATATATATTCATTCGCGTAGTGGATATTAAGATAAATATTCTTTGATAGACAGCCAGGAAGTTTCATTTTCTGAATTTATCTAAAAAGAAACTCTTTTAACGTTTAAGGAAAGCAATACCTGACATAACAACACCATACAAAGTACAAATATATATATTTTTTACTTTTGAATAGTGACCAAACAAAGGAGGAATATTGATTCCTATTTGACTCGGTTTAACCAAACCAAAAAATCGATTGGTTTACTTTTGTGTCAAATTTACTTGAATCCTTTAACAGGAACTAAATTGAAACTGAATTGTACCGAACTAACTTACTATATTTGCTAAAACGTGAGATGCACAAAACAAAATTGCTAAAACGTGAAAAAACTTTATATATATATATATATATATATATAATATCTACTTTTAAATAAAAAGAATACTTTAAGATAAAAAAATTGTCACAAAAATAGTCGTCAAAGAGAAAATAATGAAAATAGACTTTATTAAAAGAGAAAATAGTTTTTTATGAGCCAAAAAAACTATGAAGTTGTCTCATTAATATAATTATTCTCCTAATTGTCTCATTAGTATAATATTTTTAAAAATCACAATACTAACCTTAAAAAATAGAATTACTTATATATTTAAAAATATTAAAATAATTTAAATATTTAACTAATTAAGAAAATAAAAAATATATTCCCAAATCGATTAACTCTAATTATCTAATTTTTATTTTATTTTTTTTGTTCAAAAATCGGATTTAAAGATAAGGAAACATAATATTTGCAAATATTTTCATAATTACTCTTTCCTTAATTTTTGCAACTGTTCATACTTATCCGTAGAATCTGAATTCTAATATAGGTAGAAGACAATTACAATGTTTGAAACTAAGTTCTACGACTAAGTAGATTATTGGTAGACTGCAGATTGTTAATTCTGCATACTTTAGAATGGTAGGTAAAACGTAGATTGAGGATTCAAAATTTATTTGGATTACTTTATTTTAGCAGATTACGTTTTCTAAAACAAATATGACACATACAAAAACGAGGATTTCAAATTCTACTGTGTAGAACACAACATCTGCTATCCGTAGAACGTAAATTTAATTTTTAATTTAACAATTTTTTCAACCCTAAAAAATACCAATACATTGGTATAAGTGTTTCTTCAAGATTTTATATTTTTAGTTTTTTTTTCTGGTTTGCAAAACAATTTATTTTGATTTATTTCAAAAAATAGAAAGGGTATTAAAGGCAAAAAGAGTACAAAATCGTTTTTATGCTAATGGGACAATCTTATGATTTTTTTGGCTCAAAAAAATAATTTCCTCAAATTAAAAAGTGTAAATATGTATTTATACTCTTTGGGTAAACTAATCTAAACTTATGATCTAAAGTTATGGGATGTAATTTTGGAAGTGAGGTTTACATTTTTTTTAAATAAACTTTTTAAAATAAAAATTCTATTTTAGTCATTTTTTCTTTAAGATCTATTTTTAAAAATTATGTTTGAGAGATTTTCCCATTAAATAATAGTTTATAGAAAAAACAAATACATAGATACTTGGGTAATGACTAGTCATATTAAGTGAAACAGCCAGTGTGCAATGGTGTACCATTGGTTATTGATCCTTCTGTATCATATTAGTGTTGTTTTAGAATAATTTTTTTTTTAAAAAGTATTATTTTAGAATTTCAGTTCAATTTATTAGCATTTGATCCGCAAAACCATGTGGGTATTTTTTTCACTTTTATATGAATCAAATTTAATAATGGATATGCTTTTTATTTTATATGATATTCATTTTTTTCCTAAATGTTTATTTCTAACAAAATATCTTCAAAATATTTGTAAAATGTATTTTCAAAAAATAATTTAATTTTTTTAATATCATTAAAATATAATCAAAATTATTTTCTATAATTTTTGTTTTTATAAATCAAAACTAAATTAATTTTTAATTATATTTATTAGAATTAGAATTTAAATTAATTAATTTCATAAATAAAATTTTAAAAATATTCTAAAGGTTATTATAAGATATTTTTAGATTTTTTTATTATAAAAATTCATCTGTATTTTAAATAAAAGTAAATATATTAAGAGTTATATAATTAAATTATGCAAAAAATTGATAAATTTCTAATGAATGGTTCAATAAAAAAATCACATATGGAAAAGTAATAACTTCTGTTTTAATAGATAAAATTTCACTAATTTATCTCTTTTACACTTACATAAATTAAGAGAAAAATAAAATCAATAAAATTTTAATAGTTAAATAAAGACAAAGTTGAACATTTAACCATTTTTTAATAGGTGTGAAAAAATCTAAAACAACATTTAATTTGAAAGGGAGTGAACAATTGCTTATATATAAACGTGGATCAAACTACCTTAACATATTGTATGCTAGGTCATTAGCACTACCTTCATTTGAATAAGATCATATATTCGTTTAATGTAGTAGAAATCTTCAAAACTGATATGCAACAAATTTCATACAAATAATAGAATATTTTCAAACTAAGTATAATAATATAGTCGATAAAGAGCCCACGTATTGTTCCAAATTTAATAGTCATGTCATGTATATTAACAACTAAGAGCAGGATTAACCGGAGTCTCTTAAGGTGAGGTTCTTAACTTTTCTAAGAGACGTATCTTAGCTTTTAATTAAAAAACCTAAGAACCGTCTCTTAAATAAGAACCATAAGAGCCGTCTCTTAGCGGGAAAAATGTAAAAAAAAAAAAAAAAATTAAAAAAAAAAATTTTACGTTAAGAACCCCACCTTAAGAGACCCGGGTTAATTATGGCCTAAGAAACAACACATTTATATATATATTATCTGATTTCAGATCACAATTATGGATTGTTATATATACTTTTTTTTTCTTTCTCTTATTCTAAACCATGGAAGTTCCATAACATGGAGGTCTACTAATTATAACGTTCACTTGTTGTATCACGTTGTTAATAATCCATACTAATACTAAACCTATCAAGTATATCAGAATTCAACCAATTATTGGTAATCTAATGGTAAAGGCTAATCTCACACATGGCGTAAATCCATTGTTTTCGGTTTGATTTCAGTTGGGAACTAACATTTTTTTTAGAAAATGTAAATCTCATTTAAAATGAGCAAAAGATTTTATAAAGAGTTGTTGACAAATTGTAGAACCTAAAGTAATTGGTTCCACCGCAAAAAACGTAAAACATGAAAATAAACGACAATCGGTAAAAACTTGAAACTCCAGCTTTCAAATAGTATTTATTTAGAGAATTAATGATAAATGATTGAAACCGAACTATAACTTCAGTAACCACACGATCGAAAAACGAAAAAGTGGGAAGGAAAGTGATGACACTCTGGAACCGAATTTTCTGACGACACCTCAAAATACAAACATAATTATTGTTGGTTAGCGAGTCTGGGTAAAAAAAATATGAATTCAGGTGGTGGTGTACTCTGTTTGAAGAGAAAGGAATAGGAGGAAGCATGTAGAAAACTCGTACTGCTCTTCAACTACAACACATGATAAATAAGCATATTTGAAGAGCAGGACGTGACAGAAGAGCTATGAGAGAGCGATGGATGTATGGTTTGCTTGCCAAACAATCTGATTATCTCTTGCACATGTAATCTCAGCTTTCACTAACCTATTTAAGATTCTGAATTAGAGTTGCATTTACTGTAAAAATGTTTTTGAATCAGAAAAGTTTAACATTCTTTCAAAAATATATATCAAAGTTGCCGGTTAAAGTATATTCGCCATTTCCGGGTAGAATTTCTAGTTGGATTGTATGATTAGTTTTATTTACTACACATTTGCTATGTTTTGTCCTCTATGATTGGTGAAAGGCAATTGCATTTTCTCACGAGCAACATTTTGGTTTATGCTCTCTACTTGTCATCACTTATTGTGAATTGAGTCACTAAACACTTTTTAGTCATGCCCTAAATTTATATTTTCATATGTAGACTGAGATAGCAATTGAGACTACAAATTGAAATTTTCTGGCTTTAACATATTGCTCATAACTCACATTGTATTAGGATTAACAAATGTCTCACATCGGTAGTTGTAAATGATCTTTAGCAATATATAAGATAGATAGACAACTCCACTTATCACCAATTAGTTTTAAATTGGAAGTTCATCTAATTTAACATGGTATTAGAGTCTGATCCAAACAATCTAACCCGGTCCATTATCGATCCAGCTCAAAGTCGGTCAATCGATCATTGCCCAAACATTCCGAAATTGACGCTCAAAGAGCCATCATCTCGCGGGGCCGTATTAGGGACAAATGTCTCACATTGGTAGTTGGAATGAATATTTAGCAATATAAGATAGTCTTATCACCAATTGGTTTTAAGTTGGAAACATATATAACTGGAAAATTGCATTTCAAAAACTCAAGTTGGAAAACATTTGCACTTTAAACTTTGACGTTCAACATCTAACACTTCAAACAATCAAAGTAATTTCATTAATATATTAAAACTTGAACTAACTTACTTGTTCGCCACGTCAAAATTATGACCGGTATTGTTCATTAACCGATCAAAATGACGACGTGACAATTATTATTATTATTATTATTTTTTAATATTATTTTTTAACAATAAATCCATAAAAATAATTAAAATAAATAAAAATAGGTAAAATAGATAGAAAATTATCTTTTAAAAAAGGAAAAAATACTAAATTTGTGAAAACATAAAACTTATTTTAAAAATACAAAATGATTCTTAAAATAATTAATAATTAAAAAAATTCAAAAAATCTCAAAAATTCAAAGAATTATAAAATATATAATTTTCATATACTTCAGTTTTATAAACTTTAAAATGTTTAATTTTCTTTAATAAATATAATTTTATATATTTTAAATATAACTATTTTTTGTATATGTTTCCATTGATGACTAAAATGTGATAAATACTTTAAATTAATTTTGATTACATTTTAATTTTTTTTTAAAATTGTAATAAAAATTCAGATATATCCAAGGTAAACCTAGCATATACTCAAGTTGTCAATGGGTTCACCTTGGATATGTCTAAATTTTTTTAAGTTCTTTTTAAATAAAGTATAATCAAAATTCATTTAAAGTATTTATCACATTTTAATCATCAATGGAAGCATATACAAAAAACAGGAGAAATTGCTAAAAGTAGCAAAAGTTAAGTACAATTTTGCAAAAATACTTTCAAGCAAAAATATATTAACATCTGGGTTTACACTTTAATGATTATTGTTTTGGTTTTAATGTTGAAGGGATGGAGTTGAGTTTCTAATTTTTTTATAAATATTTAGAAAAAATAATTTAGTCTATTTTCATCATAATTTAAAGGTACTTTTGAAAATTATCATTCATTAAAGGTAAATTTACAAAGTGGTATCAAATTTGTAGTAGAATTGCAATTTCTCCAAGAAAAACAGTTATAATTAAAAAAGATAAAATTATATATATAATTTTGAGATTTGTTTTGAATTTTTGATTTTTTTTAAATTATAATTTATTTTTAAGAAAATTTTTTATTTTAAAAATATTTTTATAAGTTTTAATTTTTTTAGTAATTTTTATTTTTTAAAATACAATTTTATCATTTATATCTATTTTACCTATTTTATTTATTTTAATTTTTTATTGATTTATTGTTTTAATTTTTTTTTAAATAAAAAGTAAATGTCACATCATTATTTTGACCGGATAATGAACAATATCGGTCTCAATTTTGACGTGGCAAACAAGTTAGTTTCAAGGTTTAATATGTTATTGAAATTATTTTCATTGTTTAAATTATTAAATGTTGAACGTCACGGTTTAAAGTGCAAACTTGTGCCAACATGAATATTTAAAATACAATTTTCCCCCTATATAACTGAACACATTGTTGGTGTCAACGCCCATTCAGATCTGATCAATCATGCAAACATCCTTGTAGACAGGCCCGTGCCTTAGTAATAAAAATAGAAACATTCGCTTATGGCAACAATTTTTTTTTTAAAAAAAGCAAGGACATCATTTTATGTAAAGATCAAAGGCATAATAAAATTATAAGAACATGAGACTATACCATGAAAGCACTATGGTAATTAGGATAAATAAAACTCGTGGATTTCTTAAGTAACAAAAAATAATGTAGACAATTATTAATGAGAATTACTTGTTTACGGTAATAGATTTGATGTATTTTTTAAAATATTTTCCACAATTAAATTTTCTATAATTTTACCCTTGTTTGAATATGAAATAAAAACTTATATAAAATACTAATTAGAAAACTTAACGATAAAGCATTGATTAATAATTTTGCAAAATATTTTTTTATAATTAATATTTTCTTTGTTAGATTAATTTTTCTAAGTTTATGCTCCATATTAATTTGTATTATATTAGTTTTTGAACATTTGTAGAGTGTACTATACACATGAGACACTGAGAGTATGCAAGTAAAATCTTGTATGATTGCCTTATCAAGCTCCCTTTAAGAGCATAATCACAGTTTGGAATCTTGCGAAGGTTTTCTCGAGTCCCTTGAAACATAAGTAAGGACGTACTATCAAACTCAAGGGTTTCATTATTATGATAGTTTCAAGAACTACTGGACATACCCAAAGTCATTTCAAGAAGTTCGATTTGAACATTGAAACTCAATGCTTTGTTGCACAAAGGTTCCTCGTTAGGGTTTTAACTGGTTGGCCCATTAGTGTCTCTTGGTGTATTTGATTTATTTTAAAAGAAAATATTGAATAACTGTAATACTTAACCCATCTCCTAATTTGCTTCTATGATTTTTTTTCTAATGAAATTATTTGTAGCTTTGGATTATATTATCTTCATTCCTTTTTCGTCATATGTGTTATCTCATACATCTATTCTATTAAAATAGAAATCACAACTCACTTTATGTGTGATTTTTTTTTTAAGTTGGACCATTTCTTAAATAATTGTTTTAATATTTTTTCATTTACATAACAATAATGTGGTTGCATTTTAGTTTTTATTTCCCTAAACAACTAATTAAGAGTATCATTAATGAAATATTTTCCTGATTTCATTCCTAAATATATGTTTTTTTTAATTTTAACATATGATAAAAAAATTTGATTTAATTCTAACTAAAATATAATCATGGTTTTAATTAAAAAGATTCTTATAAAACGTATATTTTCATCTAGAGTTCAAGAACACTATATAAATATTATTTATATAAATTTTTAGATCATTTGATATTTTGATACAAAAATATCAAATAGAGGGGCTAAATATGCATTAACATAGTTTATAATGCTCTTATATTTTGAACATTCAATAAGAATTGATATATTTTTAATAATATTTTATGTTACTCTTATACTTTGTAGACTAAATTAATCGACACATACACAGTGATCTATAAACTTATATAAGTTATGCTACTCTTATATTTTATAAAATAATATACTAGTAATTTATAGAATAAATATAACAATTATTTCACAGCTATTTGATGCTACATTTGATATATATAAAAATTTCTTCATATAACTTTGAAATAGATACAATATTACTATAAAACTAATTTTGAATAAATGGGTGTATAAATATAATCAAAGATATTAAATAATTCGATTTAAAAATAAATAAATAAAAATTTCGTTCATGAAATAAATATGATCAAATGTCAAACAATATATGTAACATATCATTGTAATTGGCTTAACATCTTAAAATAAAATAATTTCATATGTTTTTAAAAAATAATAATATAAATAATCAAATTCAAACATTAAAATGTCAATCATATATAAAATTTCATTTTAAAACAAAAAACACATGTGTGGTTGCGCGGGTCAAAGTCTAGTTGGTTACTTATAAAACATCATGTTGTTTACTAATCTGCAGATTATTCCTTATATTATCATTTAAATATTTATATAAGCAGTTTACATTCTGAAATTGTAATAAAGAGAATTTCATTGGCATATATTAATGCAGATTTGAGCGTTACTAAAAGAAAGAAAAGGCCTCCAGAAAATAAATTATTGAGTACCTATATGATAAGAAAAATCGCATTTTAAACCTTAAAAATGAGACATACCCGCACTTTAAACCTTTAACTTTTTTTTTTACTAACACTTTTAACTTTTAAACTAAAAATATTATCATATCAAACATTGAACTATTTTCTTGTTCAAAAACGCTAATGTGGCAAAATATGTTGATGTAGACATATGACTAGGTAAATTTTGCTGATGTGTAAAATAAAAATAAATTTCTTAATTTAATAATTTAAATATCTTTGATAAAAATTGAAAATATTTATAAAGTTTACAAAAAAATATATTTTATAAAAATACTTTTAGAAACATTTTTACAAACTACAATCTATATAAAATTGTTGTTAAGTATCTTTCAAAATATTAAATGATTTTTTGATTACTATAAAATTATATTTAATGAAATTTTGATGCTTTTAAATAATCTAGAATAATCTTCAAAACTTAAAAAAAATCTATATTTTAAAATAATTATAATATTTTGAAAAGCTTAATATACCTTAGAATTGTATATTAAGCTGCATAAAACTAACCCTTTTGTAGATAAGAATTTCTTGGAAGCCATGAAATATTATCCAAGAAATAGAAATATGCAATTTTCACTATAAAATGATGTATTATTGAGAATTGTATATATAATAGACATAGTTAATTCTAATATTGTATACGTTATATTTTAAAAAAAATATTTTGGACGATGTATAACAAATTATATAGATTATATTTTATAAATGACAATGCATATGATTAATCAATAGTTCCAAAGATATATAGTAACAATTATATAGGTTATATTTTATAAAAAGGTTTCTAATTCTTTTTTGTAAATATAAAATTTTAATAATTTTTTTTTAATTTTTCAGAAATATTTTAATTATAAAAATAAATAAATACTTAATTTTAATTTCCACGTCACTATATTTACCTTGTTATGTGTCCACATCATCACAACTTGCCACATCATATTGCCAAAAATATAGTTCGAAGTTTGATTTGATAGTATTTTTAGTTTGAAGGTTAAAAGTGTTAGAAAGAAACATTGAAGGTTTAAAATGCTGATAAGAGTAATTCTGAAAGTTTAAAATTCGATTTTCCCTATATAATATTGTAACATCCCGAGTTGTGATATGTGGAAAGACTTAAAAGAATTGATTAAGCGTGCTTATGCTGGAGTAGTAAAAGGATGGGTGACCTATCGGGAAGTGATTCACGATATCGTGCGAGTGAGGCCAAAACACGGGAAAAGATCGGGTGGTGATTGCAGGGTCAGTAAACAATGATTTAGAGCTTTGGAAAAATTTACGCACCGACCGTTGGAACGGAATGGGGCCTACGGGCCGAGAGAGCGGGCGTGGGTTGCCCCTTAGCCGTGGGCGGCCGGGGCGTTACAAGTGGTATCAGAGCTGGTTAGCCATCTCGGTTCTGACCCGAGAGGCGTCTTGAGACCTGTCATTGGGCGCAACGAGGACGTTGCGTTCTTTGGGAGGAGGTGAATTGTAACATCCCAAGTTGTGATATGTAGAAAGACTTAAAAGAATTGATTTGGCTACCTATGTCACCAAAGTTGACTTACCTTTTCCGTCACACATCCGTTTAGAACTCCATGGTTAAGCATGCTTATGCTGGAGTAGTGAAAGGATGGGTGACCTATCGGGAAATGATTCGCGATACCGTGCGAGTGTGGCCAAAACACGGAGAAAAGTCGGGTGGTGATTGCAAGGTCACTAAACAATGATTTAGAGCCTTGAAAAAATTTACGCACCGACCGTTGGAACGGGATGAGACCCATGGGCCGAGAGAGCGGGCGTGGGTGGCCCATTAGCCGTGGGCGGTCGGGGCGTTACAAATACTTTTTGACCTTCATAAATAAGCTTTGAAGGGTTAAACTTTCAACCCCAGGCCCAACTTTGCATCTCTATTTGTTTTTATCTCTTGCACAAAGATAAATTGATTTTAATTTGTGATTTTGAACGTCACAATATACTGTGAAATTTTGAGAAATTTATGAACCATGGTATATGATATAAAACTATATGATTGCACAATACAAATTCACAAAAGCCAAGTGTGCACGACATAATAATTGCAGACTTGCAGTATAATGTGAAAGTATTGAACATTTTGGTGAAGAAATGGCCCTAAGTTGAATACATGGCTTCATGAATAACGAAGGCCTATTTCATTATTGTCCCCACAAAATCTAACGGTCACATATAGAAAGATATCGATTACCTTGAAAGTGCTAGCTACCCAACATCTTTAAGCAAACAAAAGTAGCATGACCATTGGGATCATTACTCTTTTACTGGTTGGTACATTAATGACTGGTGAAGAAGAGATAGATATGGATGCCATTCTATTTTATTTTATTTTTGCTTAGAGGAATAAGCAAAAGCATGTGAAAAGAGAAAGCTCCCTATAACACCTCAAATATGGCTAAGTGTCCCCAACACAAATCCTATTCATAATTCACACATACCAACAATTCGATAGAGCCCACTTTAGAGAAACAAAGATGCAATACTCAAAATAGCAACAATTCTCTTAATATTTCTAATCAATTTTTTTTTGTTGTGAGTAAACAAGTCAGCATCACCAACTCCATACCAAATTAACCGGCTTTAATGCGATGAGACAATCATATTATATTAGATACTACATCTTAAACTACATTTTCTTCTTCTAATCAAATATAAAGCTATTAGATGGAATGATAAAAAAAATTGAGAACTTGGAATGATAAAAGTTTAAACACAAAAATTAATCATATTCAGAAACTGAAACTTTTTGCATAAGATGTAGTTGGGTATGTCATATGCGTACACATGAATGAATATGTACAATTTTGTGTATATTTTGTATGTTAGGGCAACGTAGAAAAGACAAGATGTTGATTTTTAAAATGGGCCCACCTTCAAAACATTGTTGTTTATGGGGTTTATTAAGCATATAGACTTAGCGGTGGGCACAGATCTAATATCCGGATATTTAGAGGTATTCATGATTCGATCCATTTCGCTCGAACAATAAATTTATTAAATAAAAATATTGTAAAATTTATATTCAATATATATATGTAATTCTTTAAATATATGTATATAATGGATCGGATCGGATATCCGTTCATGAAAACATTAGTATTTGTGATTTGCTTCGCTTATTACGGATATTACATTTTAATATTTGCTTTACTTCGTAGAGTTATGGATATCTAGACTTTTTGATTCGAATAGAAACAGATAACGAATTGAATCAAATTTACGAATATTTTAGCCAGCCCTATATACACATGGAAATCTATGTAGATATGTCACCCCCACAAGTTATGTGACATTCTTTTCAATTCTATGTTCTTTCCTTTTCTTCCCCGCTGCTCACATTAATTACCCATTTCCCTTTCATAGTTAGCTAATACTCTTTCAATAAACCAATGTAACCAGTCTCTAAATAACATATACGTTTACACGTTCCTTTTGGTTGGACATAAAATTATTTAACTGCTCGCGGTCAAATTCTTTTTGTGCAAAATATTCTATTCATGTCAAATTCGGGAAAAAGACTATATAACTCATACAAGTAACTGTGAAATATATATAAATCCATCATATAAAATGGCGAAATTGTTAATCTCTTATGCCTCGACGATGATGTAGATGTATGCATATGTGTTGGATTAAAAAAATAAAAAAGGGAAAAATCAATTAGATTATTGATGAGAAAGCAAGGCTAGTAGAAGTCAGCATCAAACACAGCTCTATTCTCACATTGGTTCTACCTCCTCCAAGTGCACACATGTATATACATATTGCCAAAATGTTGCTACCAATCTCAGTATCATTACCAATGAAAACTAAAGTTGTCATAAGACAAAAGGCAGATAAAGAAAAGAACCGAGGCACCATACCAAAAGCCTTTAAATGGTTCTTCTTCTTCTTTACTTCTTTTTAAAATTTTGAATCTAAGAATGAACACAAGAACGTTCCTCGTTATACGTGTAACACTACTTAGAAAAATAAAGCATAGTTTCAATTTCATATGCTAGAAGATACAACGGTCGAAAAAGGTAAAGCATTTTGACCAATTTATTTATTTATTCAAATTTAACAAAAAAAAAAACTCTTTTATCCTCTTATTATCTCATCTCCTTCTTGATCCAAAGAAAGGCCCAAACTTTGAATCATCAGTCATCACTATCAATCTCTCTCTCTCTAGAATCTGAAGCTTTCATCAATCAATGGTGGGTTTTCATAAATCTCCTTCAACCAAACCAAAAGTCATGACTTCTCCTCCTCCACTTCCTCTTCCCCCTCAGCCTCCTCCACACCTTAAACCGCCTTCCGGTTCTGCCACTAATCAGAAACCCGGTTTGGTTCGCTCTTTCGGCGTTTACTTCCCACGCGCTTCAGCTCAAGTACACAATGCCTCCTCTCGCTCCGATCAAAACGCCCTCGTCTCCGACCTTCGTCGTCAAGTGGAGGAGCTTCGCGAGAGAGAAGCTCGATTAAGTACGGAGGTTCTCCAGCTCAAGCTACTCAGGGAATCGTCCGTTTCCGTTATTCCCGTCGCTCGAGTCGCGGATCGCGGAGAAGAACGGCGAGATCGAGGATTCGAGGAAAGAGACGGCGAGGTTAACGGAGGAGAACGAGAGATTACGGCGAGAAATCGAGAGGAGCGAGAGGAGAGAGAAGGAGATGATGGCGGAGACGGTGGAGCTGAGGAAACTTGTTTCGTCGTTGAGGGAGAGTGACGACCACGCGCTCTCGGTCTCTCAGAGGTTTCAGGGTTTAATGGATGTCTCGGCTAAATCGAGTCTACTCAGGAGTTTGAAACGGGTCGGGTCGATGAAAAACATACCCGACCCACCCGACCCGGTTCCGAACCAAGGGAGCATCAAGACCGTTACATCCGGTGATATTTACCGGAAAGACGAGATTGAGGAACTCCACGTGTCATCACTATCAACCGTCAGATCTAGGGTTCCTAGAGTCCCTAAACCACCGCCTCAACGGTCATTTTCATCCGGCGATTCCACGGAGAACAGAAATGATCCTCCACCGAGGAGAACGAATCCACCTCCTCCACCACCTCCACCACCGCCTCCACCGTCACATCCGCCGTCCGTTTCCAAAGCCCCACCTCCGCCTCCACCACCGCCACCGCCGAAGAGTTTGAACATAGCGTCAGCGAAAGTAAGAAGGGTACCGGAAGTTGTCGAGTTTTACCACTCGTTGATGAGAAGAGACTCCACAAACTCGAGAAGAGATTCCACCGGCGGCGGAAACGCCGCCGCAGAGGCAGTGCTTGCTAGCTCCAACGCCAGAGACATGATCGGAGAAATCGAGAACCGATCGGTTTATCTACTCGCGGTAAAAAAATCTTTACCCGGTTTGGTCAATAAATTACGGTTTAGCTTCTCTTTTTGTCTTGCGTCAGTGAGAATTGACCGGTTTGGTTTTTAATTCTAAACCGAACATTGTGCAGATAAAAACCGACGTAGAAACGCAAGGAGATTTCATAAAGTTCTTGATCAACGAAGTCGAAAACGCAGCGTTTTCAGACGTAGAAGACGTGGTGCCTTTCGTCAAATGGCTCGACGACGAACTCTCGTACCTGGTTGATGAGAGAGCAGTACTGAAACACTTTGAATGGCCGGAGAAAAAAGCCGATGCTTTACGTGAAGCAGCTTTTTGTTATTTCGATTTGAAGAAACTCATATCGGAAGCTTCTCGTTTCCGGGAAGAACCTCGTCAACCTTCTTGTTCTGCTCTCAAGAAAATGCAAGCTCTGTTCGAAAAGTAAATATAAAGTTCCAATCTTTTTCGATTTCGTGTTTAAAATTCAAGAAAAGTATTCAAATTTCTTTGTGGGTTTTTGAAGGTTAGAGCATGGTGTTTATAGTCTGTCGAGGATGAAGGAATCATCGGCGACAAAGTTCAAGACTTTCCAGATTCCCGTTGATTGGATGCTCGAAACCGGTATTACTAGTCAGGTCAGCAACAAAAGTCTTGGTTTAGCTTAATGGTCATTGGTCTGGTTAATCTAGTTTACTTGGTTTAGCTATCTTATTACATTGGGGGTAGTGATGAATGATAGAAACAACAAGAACAACAATTTTTCATTGTCCTCATTTTCTGATAAAAGTCAATTGTTGCTTGGCACTGGCAGGAGATTGGTTTGATTACTGTCTTCACTCTGTTGTTGCGTGTTTACATAGCAATAGCTATTATGCACTACATGACAAATATATATGTTGAACAAAACTAACTTGAATGGTGGAGTGTTACTTTAATATATTTGGGGTTTTCCTATGTGCACGCATGTGAATTTGAAGATTGTATCTTCTTGTCTGCTTCCTTTGTTTTTTTTTGGCCTTGGGGATGTTCATGAGTTTTATTAATATCATTGTAATAGGAATAGATAGACAAAGCAGTAGAGAATGGAATCAGATTCTCTGATTACTTCGTTTATACCTTCAACATCACTCTTTTAAGTCTTGATGTTGCGTGTAGAGTGGGATATTCTGCAACTTAAAATAGTGATGCCAAATAGGGACTTTGGAATAAGATAATGGAAGGTTGTATTAAGTGTGTAGCGTTATATAATTGTGATTTTCAGATTAAGCTGGCGTCTGTGAAACTAGCGATGAAGTATATGAAGAGAGTATCTGCAGAGCTGGAAGCCATTGGGGGCGATGGTCCTGAAGAGGAAGAGCTTATAGTTCAAGGCGTCAAATTTGCATTCCGTGTTCATCAGGTGAGGCAAAAGACATTTGAACGTGCAACATTTGGTTTGTCCAGACTCTTACAAATCTGTCTTCTTCTTCTTTTTTCGTTTTGGTGTTCAGTTCGCAGGAGGATTTGATGCAGAGACAATGAGAGCATTTCAAGAGCTAAGAGATAAAGCGAGATCATGTCATATTCAATGTCAAAGCCAAACACATCAACATAAGCTCATGTTGAAGCAATCTTAGCTTCATATAAATTAACATCATTTTCTCTATTAAATTTGTTTGTTTTCTTTCTTTAAAGACAGATAAATCATGTGAATATACGAAACTCATCTTCTTGAAAACCATCTTATCATATGTACTGATGGTAAAAGAAAGCTTCAGAAAAAAGTCAACGTCCAGAAAGCATGACACAGACATAAACTACTGTCTACTGATTACACGACCACCCACGCATCACACTGTGGGATACTACATCTTCATTGTTGGATCCTGCATCCTTGCACTCTCAGACTCATCAACCGATGCATCTTTTAAGAGTTCCATCTGGTAAAACAAAAGATAGTAAGAAGAATATATAAGTTATCAGTTTCCTAAGAGTTCGGATCAAATACGGTAAAGCAGTTCCTGCATATATCAATCAACATGCACAAATGTGTTAAATTCGAGTTTATTATGAATTTTTAACCTAAAATTAATTGATGATAAATTGATTGATTCTAACTTTTTATTTTTTAATTCATTAATTTTTCAACTACCGTTGTTTAATTCTAAACTCTTTATATTTTAGTTCATTAATTTTCCAACTACTGATGTGAGAATTCTTCCTTTCATTAACACTCTCTCTTACACTACAATCGTGGGAACAATATCCATAGGGTAACCCAACATCGGATGCTTCTGATAACATGTCAAATTCAGACTTATTATTAGTTTCCAACTTAAAATTAATTTGGTGATAAGTAGATTGATCTTAACACTTGATATATTATTCTCTTTGTTTCACTTTATATGTCGTTCTAGGTTTTTTACGTAAATTAAAAGAATTATTAAATTTATTTTTACCCGTAATTCATCCATTGATTTATTTGATTAATGAACTAAGAGAATAAAGATAAAAGTGGGAAAATATAAAATAAATGCATTAAAAACATAAAACGACACTTAAAATGAAATAAATTTTAAATTCTAAAACGATAAATAATATGAAAGGACGAGCAGTTTATTAATTCTCTAACTACCAATGTGAGACTCTATTCATTCATTAACAAAATGTTTCTGGATCATAAACTCAAAATGTTTCTGACATTTGCATGGAGTCGAATGAAGCTGCATAGACTGGTTCGTATTTTGCCATGTCCTGACAAGGAATCAAATCTAATGTGTTTTTAGTGTTATAAATCCAACAAAGTTCATTAGCTATTTTATAAATCCAACAAAGTTCATTACCTAAATGGTAAAGTACATTAAATTCAAAAATATCAGTAATTTATGTGTCTTCCTAATTTTAGTGGAAGAACCAAAGAGAGAAAAGAGAGGGAGTCAAAAGAATAACAAATTTGGAAACTAGAGGCTCTTATTAGAAGAATTTACCAACCCTCATTATTGTTGTTCTTTTCAAGAAACAAATTAGTTAATTTAACAATTTTAATTAGCTAAAAATAACAAATGGTTTCTGTTGTATAAAACCGAACTTTGTGGTTCTTGTGAATTAGTTGTCCTCTTCTCTAAAACATTTTCAACAAAGAAAACCATAATAAGAGAAGAGGTAGTAAAAAAAGATCAGAATCCTTAACATTTTCAAAACTAATGGCGACCAAAGCCATCTTCTTCTTCTTTGTCTCGGCCGTGTGCTTATCCTCTCTTGCCGGTGTTGCCATCGCTGACGCCGATGACTTGGACAGTTTCCAAATTCAAGGATCGGTTTATTGTGACACTTGCCGTGTCCAATTCATTACCCGTCTTAGCAAATTCCTTGAAGGTATATCATTAGTAGAAAACCCCAAATAAACATTTCTTTTTCATTTTTTATTATTTGACATTTTAACAAAGTTTTCAAAATTAGTGTAAATTTTATTAATTTGTAAATTATTTGAATTCTTGGCTGAGATACGTTTAAATAAATTAGGAAATTGAAATTAGCTGTTTTGTACAATTGTAAGACGTTAAATAATAAAATTAGTACTAATTTTTGCAAAAATAATATTTTTAAAAAATGAAATTCGAATAATAAATAGGGAAAATATTTCAAATATACTTTTCAAGTTTCTGTCACAAAATAGCCTCAAAAAATGACCGAATAGACTTTTTTCTTTTGAATTTTTTTTTATTTAATTTTAAACCCTACCTCCAAAAAATTCACCCATAACTCTAAACCATAAGTCTAAATTAGTTAACCCAAAAGGATATATATATATATATATATATATATATTTGTAAAATGTATAAATGTATATTTAAACCCTTTAATAAAATTTATTTTGATCATTTTTTTTAAATCTATTTTTGTGAAAAAAGTTTTGTTAGGTCTATCCTACGATATTTTTTTCTATGTATTTTTATGATTGAATTATAAATTTCAGGAAAAATATATTTATTAAATTCAAAATAATTAATAAAAAAGTAATGTACTTATATCAAATTTTCATGATTTCGTTATATGTAAATACACAAAAAACATTTATCTCTAGGAGTAATTAATAAGAACATACCTTTTTCTTCTTTGGATCATATCGTTTCTGTTTTGGTGGTGAAGGTGCCAAAGTGAAGCTAGAGTGCAGAAGCAGAACAAACGGAACCGTAACGTTGACTAAAGAAGCCGTAACAGATAAAACAGGCAGCTACAAAATGGAAGTCACCGGTGACCATGAGGAGGAAGTCTGTGAGCTCGTTCTCCTCCAATCACCAGACAGTGGTTGCAGTGACGTCAGCAAAGATGCTTACCTACGTAACGCCGCCAAGGTTAGCCTGACGGCAAACGACGGTATCGTCTCTCACGAGACACGTATCGTTAACCCTCTCGGTTTCATGGTTAAGACACCGTTAGCAGACTGTCCTGCCGCTTTTAAGGAGCTTGGAATCGTCCCTGACGTCACCTTCTAAATATAGTGACGACTTGTACCACTTCAAGATCGTTATTTAATTGTTATCTATTGTTTTGACCCAAAAAAATTGTCATCTATTGTTTGTTTTCTATATACAAAAGTGTAATTTTATCAAACACACAAAAAGTGTAAAAATACAAAAATGCGCTAATTAAATATTTTACACGTAACTTTTGCATGAAATTAATTTATTATCATGTATAAATATAGTGTTAGACTCATGAAGCTGATCTGCCACTAATGCAAATGATAATGTTAAAAAGGAGAGAGTTTTGGTATAAGTACCGACGGGTTCATTTGCGTTTGCTTCATTACT
>CAJHQQ010001891.1:0-78982 GCA_905132885.1 Moricandia moricandioides
GATAAAAGCGGAACACCAAGTTCCAGGTGGCTTACTCCCAAGCCTACCTATCCCTGAATGGAAATGGGATGCCCTAGCAATGGACTTTATTTCTAGTTACCTCGAGGCACCCGGCCGTGGGAATGATGCAGTTTGGGTAATTGTCGATCGTCTCACTAAATCTGCTCACTTCCTACCGAGGAAACATACAAACAAATTTGAGACGTTAGCAGAGCTCATATATCGAAGAAATAGTAAAGCTTCATGGGGTACCAGCATATATAGTATCCAGAATGAGGACCCGCGCTTTACAGGCTGAATTCTGGCGAGCATTTCAACAAGCCTTGGAACTGATTACACTATGAGCACTGGTTTCATCCGGGAAACTGATGGCCAAAACTAATGAACCATCAGAACCTTAGAAGATGTACTAAGGATGTGTATCCTTGATTGGAATGGTCCATGGGATAAGTTTTTGCCGCTGATAGAATTTTCCTACAACAATAGCTACCATTCCAGTATTGGTATGTCACCGTATGAAGCACTCTATGGTCGACCTTGTAGGACACCAGTGTGTTGGACTGAAGTTGGTGAGAGAAGAATTCTTGGTCCAGAAATAGTCAGATGAGGCAGCTGAAAAAGTAAAGATAATTCAAGCCGAATATGAAGAAGGCTCAAGACCGTCAGAAGAAGTATGTTGACCGCGGTAAAAGAGAAGTCACATTTGCAGGTAAATGATTTGGTCTTCTTAAAGGTAGCTTGCACAGAAAGGGAACGAACGGTTTGGGAAGATTGAGAAGATGGCAACCCGCTACATAGGTCCATACCGAATTGATAGCCATAATGTGGAGAAGTAGCCTATAGACTAGAACTTCCACCCGATATGCCTATGCATCCGGTATTTCATGTATTGATGTTGCGTAAGCATATACCAGATCCGAATATGGTCGAGCCAGAGCGACCAGAGAACTTGCAACCTAATCTTACCTATCCTGAAGGTCCTTTACGGATAGTGAGCATCGTATCAAGAAATTAAAGAACCGGGGAAATTTCGCAAGTACAAGTATTTTGGGGGAAAGCGGCAGAGAATTGTAGTAACATGGGAGGACGAAGATAAGTTCAAAGCTAATTATCCAGAACTCTTCTCAGATACCCCAGTTGCCCAGTAAAGACAGCTCACTTGTATTAGAGAATTCATGGACGGATTCTTTTGAGGGGGGAAGAGTGTAATGACCCTCACGAGCGGATGTATTTTGGTCGAGTAAAACTTCTCAAGACCAGTTTGGGTTGGTACGACCAGAATTAAAAATAAAAATTAACCCGGTGAATTAATGTCTCGACGGGAATGTCTTGTGGTCGAAAGACCTTCTCTTGATAGTTTTGGTCGAGTGTTAATTAATATGGTTAATTTTTATTTAAGCGGGACAAGATAGTTTTGGTCGATGTTGCGTAAGCATATACCAGATCCGAATATGGTCGAGCCAGAGCGACCATAGAACTTGCAACCTAATCTTACCTATCCTGCAGGTCCTTTACGGATAGGTGAGCATCGTATTAAGAAATTAAAGAAACCGGGAAATTTCGCAAGTACAAGTATTTTGGGGAAAGCGGCAGAGAATTGTAGTAACATGGGAGGACGAAGATAAGTTCAAAGCTAATTATCCAGAACTCTTCTCAGATACCCCAGTTGTCCAGTAAAGTCAGCTCACTTGTATTAGAGAATTAAGGGACAAATTCTTTTGAGGGGGGAAGAGTGTAATGACCCTCACGAGCGGATGTATTTTGGTCGAGTAAAACTTCTCAAGACCAGTTTGGGTTGGTCCGACCAGAATTAAAAATAAAAATTGACCCGGTGAATTAATGTCTCGACGGGACTGTCTTGTGGTCGAAAGACCTTCTCTTGATAGTTTTGGTCGAGTGTTAATTAATATGGTTAAATTTTATTTAAGCGGGACAAGATTTTCCAAGAGCATGCCGAGGGGCAAGGACAAAGAATTGTTAGTCAAAATTTATTTGGAACTATGGACCAGCTTCTTAAATAAATTTTGATCACTCATGTCTTTCACCTCCTAAGCTGCCTTCTTGTTTTGCCTTCTTGTTTTCAGAAATTCAAGTCACATGCCATGCACCTTCCAGCTTGCTTGCTTCAGTAGTAAATGGCACATGAAAGTTACAAGCTTCTTGTATGCTTGCTTCCCTTCTCCTGAATATTTTTCATTGGCTGGAGCTGCTTCATTGGAAGGAAAGGACAGCATGTGCATATGCTGATCCAACTTGCTAGTTGTCTCCACTGCCCATTCTTTGGTTCCTCAGCTTGTCACCTAGCTAAACATTGTCTTTAGTTAAACCCACATGTGAAGCAAGGTCCTCAGCTATTTATAACCCTCCTCCAGCCGCTCCCACGTCCTTTAGAAAGCAAGAAAAACCAGAGTACAAAAACCAGTGAGAAAAACAAAGAAAAACAAAGAGAAAGAAGAAGAGAAAATCAAAAGAAAATATTGGGGAACCTTGGACGACTTCTTTTCATCCTCTAGCTTAGTTCCTTGTTTTATATAAGCTCAGAAGGTGAGAACCTAGAGTAAAACCCTAGGCCTTGTTCTGTTTTTGTGGTGAAGAGATGTTGATTTCTGTTTTCTTTCAAAACAGTCCAGCCGCAAGCTTACCTTGTAGAGGAGAATCATTTGAGTTGGCCGTGTGTTGTTTGTGGTAAGCTTCATCTCCTTGCCTCAAACCAATATTGATCAGAACCAGTTCATGTTTAGCTCAGGTCATGGTCGGATTACTTGTATAAGATGCTTTTACGGTTCAGTTTTGTTTAGTTCGGTTTGAATCAATCTCTTTGAACCATTAGCTAAACTGATGTGAACTGAATGAACTTAAGCCAAACTGAAATGATCTTGTCCTGAAGCAAACCTATCTAGAACCGAGCTAAACTTTTGTGAACTAATTAGAGCC
Source organism: Moricandia moricandioides (assembly GCA_905132885.1). Taxonomy (NCBI): domain Eukaryota; kingdom Viridiplantae; phylum Streptophyta; class Magnoliopsida; order Brassicales; family Brassicaceae; genus Moricandia; species Moricandia moricandioides. Next base: position 2,935 of record CAJHQQ010001891.1, read on the forward strand.
GACCTTAACTCAGCATGTATGAACCGATCTAAGTTGTTTAGATTGTCTAAAACTGTGTGATTGTTAATGTGCTGAACCGGCAGTCTGAGCTTAAGTGGCTTGCTCTGTTTTGATCAGCTAAGGAGTGGTGGTTGCTAGTAAAATCCAGTCCATCCTTGGAGCCATTCTCTCTTGACCCATTCAGCCTTGTTTAAGTTAAAGACAAGTCTTGTTCCAGCCATTTTTAAGACTATTTTCTAGGTGAGTCTAGATGAATGTGAAGTTAGATCATGTGAGTGTATGAATGAGTTGGAAATGAATGATCTTGAATAAGTTTTAAGCCCCTGAAACCTTTTAGAACCATGGGTGTTTACTTAGTGTAAACACTTACACTTAAAGAATTAATCAAGAATGTTAAAGTGAGGTTAATCCTCATATTAGTACTTGTTCTCAAGTACTAATCTTAATTATGAAATAATCATAGTTTAATTATTAATTAATTTTGGATTAATTAAGGAATAATTGTGGATTAATTAAGAATTAATCATGGTCTAATATTGTTTTAATTATGAACTAATCTTAGATTAATTATGAACTAATCTTAGATTAATTATGAACTAATCTTAGATTAATTATGAACTAATCTTGGATTAATTATGTATTAATCTTGGATTAATTAAGAAATAATCATGGATTAATTAAGGGTTAATTATAGATTAATTAAGGATTAATTGCGATTAAAAATTAAATAATTGTGGAAGTAAAATCACGTGAACTCTTATTAATATTCACTATCCCTAAACTCCCCGCATTACCGTGACTTGGTCCTGCGAATGGAACAAGGTCATGAAGACACGATGATGGGGTAGCACCCTGGAGGCCTTGTACAGCATGACGATGCAGTCTCGAATGTTCATAAGGAAGTTCGAGGGTGAAGGTAATGCTAACTCACAAAGCTCGGTTAGCCTTTGGGGTTTACCGAGTCTAGTCTATATATTGTAATTATATGGAAGACGATTGGCGGGTAATGTGAAAGTGAAGTTTAAAATACGAATTCAACATGATAAATGATATGCTAAGTATAGTACTAGTACTTGTATGACCATGTATATGCATTTGATAATTGTTTGGTTATTATTGATTGTATAGGTGGATTTAGATTCACTGGGTAAACTAGTTACTCATGACTCCTTGTTGTGTGCAGGTAAATGTTAGGTGGGCGACCTTTACTTTTGGACAGAAGGAACGGCAAACCAGTGGTAGTATTTTGTTGTCCTTGCAACGTACCTTTTGATGTATATTTACTTAAAACGTTGTTGTGCGTTATGCTATAGGATAAAACTATAACGCTTTGTAAGATGTTTGAAGTAAATAAATAATGTATAAAAAATGTTTATAAATCACGAGTTCTCAAATGATATTAGTCCTTGTCCAGGACGAACTAACTATCGTGTATTGCTTGTCTGGTTGAACAGCCTAGAGTGATATACGATAGATGCGTCGGTGTTCTTTGATTGTTGGTCTAAGGTAATCAGATATATTCTGAGAACCTCGGGTCGACCATCGAGGGACGTCAACCGTGTCATTTCCGGTCATCTACGATCGGGGGTGTCATAGTTATAAATAGCATAGGACCTTACTTCACATGTGAGTTTAACTAAAGACAAGGTTTAGCTAGGTGACAAGCTGAGGAACCAAAGCAATGGGCAGTGGAGACAGCTAGCAAGTTGGATCAGCATATGCACATGCTGTCCTTTCCTTCCAATGAAGCAGCTCCAGCCAATGAAAAATATTCAGGAGAAGGGATGCAAGCATACAAGAAGGTTGTGCCTTTCATGTGCCATTTACTACTGAAGCAAGTAAGCTGGAAGGTGCATGGCATGTGACTTGAATTTCTGAAAACAAGAAGGCAGCTTAGGAGGTGAAGACATGAGTGATCAAATTTTATTTAAGAAGCTGGTCCATAGTTCCAAATAAATTTCGACCAACAATTCTTTGTCCTTGGCCCTCGGCATGCTCTTGGAAAATCTTTTCCCGCTTAAATAAAAATTAACCATATTAATTAACACTCGACCAAAACTATCAAGAAAAGGTCTTTCGACCACAAGACAGTCCCGTCGAGACATTAATTCACCGGGTCAATTTTTATTTTTAATTCTGGTCGGACCAACCCAAACTGGTCTTGAGAAGTTTTACTCGACCAAAATACATCCGCTCGTGAGGGTCATTACACTCTTCCCCCCTCAAAAGAATTCGTCCCGAATTCTCTAATACAAGTGAGCTGACTTTACTGGACAACTGGGGTATCTGAGAAGAGTTCTGGATAATTAGCTTTGAACTTATCTTCGTCCTCCCATGTTACTACAATTCTCTGCCGCTTTCCCTAAAATACTTGTACTTGCGAAATTTCTCGGTTCTTTAATTTTTTGATACGACGCTCACCTATCCGTAAAGGACCTTCAAGATAGGTAAGATTAGGTTGCAAGTTCTCTGGTCGCTCAGGTTCGACCATATTTGGATCTGGTATATTCTTACGCAACATAGATACATGAAATACCGGATGCATAGGCATATCGGGTGGAAGTTCTAGTCTATAGGCTACTTCTCCAATTTTGGCTACAATTCGGTATGGACCGATGTAGCGGGTTGCCAACTTCTCAATCTTCCCAAACCTATCCTTTCCTTTCTGTGCAACTACCTTTAAGAAGACCAAATCATTTACTGCAAATATGACTTCTCTTCTACCGCGGTCAGTATACTTCTTCTGGCGGTCTTGAGCCTTCTTCATATTCGCTTGAATTATCTTTACTTTTTCAGCTGCCTCATCTACTATTTCTGGACCAAGAATTCTTCTCTCACCAACTTCAGTCCAACACACTGGTGTCCTACAAGGTCGACCATAGAGTGCTTCATACGGTGACATACCAATACTGGAATGGTAGCTATTGTTGTAGGACAATTCTATCAGCGGCAAAAACTTATCCCATGGACCATTCCAATCAAGGATACACATCCTTAGTACATCTTCTAAGGTTCTGATGGTTCTTTCAGTTTGGCCATCAGTTTCCAAGCTTTACTATTTCTTCGAGATACAGCTCTGCTAACGTCTCAACTTTGTATGTAAGTTTCATCGGTAGGAAGTGAGCAGATTTAGTGAGACGATCGACAATTACCCAAACTGCATCATTCCCACGGCCGGGTGCTCGAGGTAAACTAGAAATAAAGTCCATTGCTACGACATCCCATTTCCATTCAGGGATAGGTAGGCTTTGGAGTAAGCCACCTGGATTTTGGTGTTCCGCTTTTATCCGTTGGCAAGTCTAACATTGAGAAACCCATATGGCAACATCTCTCTTCATCCCTGGCCAATGGTAATACCTTCTAATATCTCGATACATCTTGGTGCTTCCGGGATGAATACTTAAGAGAGAATGGTGTGCATTCCTTAGAATCTCCTCTCGAAGTCCTTCTTCTTTAGGAACGGTTACTCGACCATTGAGTAACAAGGTTTCATCATTTGCAACTTGATATCCTCCAAAATTCCTTTCGTTCAGTTCCTCTCGGATCTTCTTTAAGTTCTCGTCTCTCATTTGTGCTTCTCGGATACAGGCAAGTAAACCAGCTTGACTTACTGCTTGTAGTCCTGACGGTTCTCCTTCTTCTCCTTCGAAGGCAGCCAAACTAATCATCTTGAATTCTGCTTCCAGGTTCTGAAGCTCTTTTTCAACATCCACATCAACTCTTCTTCGGCTCAACGCATCAGCCACAACATTTGCTTTTCCAGGATGGTATATGATCTGCATATCGTAGTCAGTTACGAATTCCATCCATCGCCTTTGCCTTAAATTCAAATCAGGTTGGGTGAAAAGATACTTAAGGATTTTATGGTCGGTGAACACTTGAATCTTCTCACCATACAAATATGATCGCCAGATCCGAAGAGCAAATACTACTGCAGCCATCTCAAGATCATGCGTTGGGTATTTACTTCATGCTTTCTTAGTTGCCTCGATGCATAGGTGATTACCTTATCATCCTGCATCAGCACACGACCTAAACCAACATGAGATGCATCTGTATACACAATGTATGGTTGGTTAGGCTTAGGCAAGGCTAAGATAGGTGAAGTCGTTAAAGCTTCCTTCAACTTATTGAACGCTCCTTCGGTTTCGGTACTCCACTCATAGGCAACACCTTTCCCAGTCAAACGAGTCAGTGGCCTTGATATGCTTGCAAACCCTTGTACAAACTTTCGGTAATAGCCGGCCAATCCAAGAAAACTCTAAATCTCGGTAACAGAAGTTGGACGTGGCCATTCTTTAATAACATCAATCTTTTCTGGATCAACGGCAACTCCTTCCTATGACACTCGATGTCCTAAGAAGCCAACTTCTCTTTTCCAAAAACGACACTTACTAAGCTTAGTAAAAAGCTTTTGATTTTGAAGACGCTCAAGAACTAATCGTAGATGCTTCTCGTGTTCTTCTGCACTTCGGGAATAGATGAGAATGTCATCGATGAATATGATAACAAACTCATCCAGGTATTCCCAAAATACCTCGTTCATTAGACGCATAAAGGCAGCCGGGGCATTGGTGAGACCAAAGGGCATTACTACGAACTCAAAGTGTCCATAGCGAGTTCTAAGGGCAGTTTTCATTATGTCATCTTCGGAGATCGGTGTTTGATGATAGCCTGAAGCTAGATCTATCTTCGAAAACCAACTTGCACCTTGAAACTGGTCTAATAGCTCATCAATTCTCGGGAGTGGGTACTTGTCCTTAATGGTCATGTTGTTGATTCCACGATAATCAATACATAACCGCATGTTTCCGTCTTTCTTCTTTACGAACAACACTGGGGCTCCCCAAGGTGATGAACTAGGACGTATGAAACCATTTTCTAGCAAATCCGCTAACTGCTGCTTCAACTTAGCGAGTTATGCTGGTGTCATTCGGTAAGGTGCCTTTGCTATTGCAGCGGATATAGTAAAGGGGTTACTTCTAGACGGCGGCAATCCTTCTAATGCCTTAAACACTACTTCATACTCTCTAGCTACTGGGATGTCTTCCAAATTCTGCTCCTTCTCGTCTTCTACTTGCCCAGCAATTTAGGTAACCAGGTATACTTCTTCACTTTGTTCTAGTAGGTTATGTACTCTCAAGGCTGAAACTAGCGACACTCCAAGACTCGGTACAATGCCATGGTAAGCTAAATGGGGTTGGGTATCTCTCTCGAATATAATTTTCCCTCTATAACAATCGAGGTGAGCTCGGTAGGTTGACAGTCAATCCATTCCAAGGATTACCTCATACCTCTCTAAAGGGAGTACTAACAAATGGGCTGGAAAAACCATCTCTTGGATTATGATCGGAACTTCTAAGATGCATCCTTCAGTTTCAAGGACTTGATCTCCAGGAGTTAGAACGGAAATGGTTAAATTCGCTTTAGCGAATTTTCCTTCAAATCTAGACGCTACTTCAGGAGCTACGAAACTATGTGTTGCTCCAGAATCGAACAAGATATGGGCGGATATTCCACCCACAAGCAAATTCCCTTACCAAAATTGACTTCACCGTCAATTTATTTATCAAACTGTTTTTAACACTTTTATATTACTAATACACCAATCATTTATTTGTATTCTTATTATTTACGCAAAACTCAATGAGATAAGAAAACAAACCTGAAATCGGACCCTTTGGTGGTTCCGATGGTCCTGGTAGTTGTAAAGCGTAAGCCCTACCAGATGTGGCTTGACGCTTAGGAGGGGGTAAGGGTAAAGGTGGGTTGACATGCACAACTGGCGGAACCCTCGGAACAACAGGCTGAACCGGATGAGTGCGTGGACAGGATGTCGCATAATGTCCTCGCTCTCCACAGTTGTAACAAGTGATGTGAGATGGTACTGATGGTCGGAACTGTCCCACAGTAGGACAATCTCGCCTAACATGGCCCAGCTGGCCACAATTGAAACAAGTCGGGGTTCTAGGTCTCGGTCCTCCCGAACGACTTCCCCGAAAGACTCTACCTCCACGTCCCCTCTGCATAACCGAAGATGGCTGACGCTGGAATGGAATAGATGGACGTCTCGGTGGTGCGGAATAGCTAACAGAAGCTCTCTCAACAGCAATGGCTTCCTCAACATTCACCGCACGCTCCACAAGATCGGCAAATCTATGAAACTCTACTGCCTCGAGTCTTCTCCTGATATTCGGACTAAGTCCCCTAAGAAACTTCTGGATAATCATCAGCTCATCTTCCTGGCCAAAGCGTACATACTGCCTGAGACGTGTGAACTCGGCCTCATACCTCCGAACAGATAAGTCTCCATGAACTAACTTCATAAACTTAAATCTCTAATCTGTCTCTTGCTTCCGGTGGAAAATACTTTCGAATGAACGTAGTACGGAAGTCATCCCAAGTCAGCTGGAAATCTCCAAAACTCCTCTCTGCACATAACCACCAATGGATGGCATCCTTCTCCAGATAGTAAACAGCCACGTCCTTCTTGAATTCTACCGGACAACGGGTTACAGCGAAATTATGTTCGAGATTGCGCAGCCATGCATCAGCTTCAAAGGGATCAGTCCCTCCCTGGTAGTGCTTCGTCCCCAAGTTCTTCATGATCATAACAATCTTGAGGAAGTCCGGATGAGAAGTGGTAGGTATTGGAGCTGGCTGAGCACGCTGTGCATTCAGTGCATGTTCCTGTAAAGGATCATCTCGGCCATCAACTCGAGAATAGCTACCAACGCCGGATTTGTTGGAACTGGTGCAGGTTCTGCTGATGGTTGCTTCAGCATGGGCTGGGTGTTGCCTCAGCATGGACGTGTGGAATATCATCAGCGGCAACAGCATGTGCGTCAGGATGATCAGCAACATGAGCGGGATAATGAGCAACATGAGCATCAAGATGATCAGCATCATGAGCAGCATAATCATGTACAACATCTACCTCGATGTATGTATAGTACGGATCAGGTGTCATAGGCATCGGCATCTGAATTTGAGGGCTATCATATGATCCCTCAGACGGATCAGACTCAATGCTGGTACCAGAAGGTGTAGCTTCAAAGCTAGGAGTAGAAAGTGGTGCCGGTGTAGATGGCGGTGAAGAGTCTGGAGATGATGAAATAAGTATCGGTAGATAAGCTCCACTACGTCATGCCCGTCTTGGTGGCATCTGCAGCGAAAGTTCATGGTAAGTTTCTACCCAGTTCTATTTCTAAAAGAAGGAACAAACCAGCATATCCTAGTTATCCTTGCGACACATTTTTGACTCGAAAAATATTTGAAACAAGTCCCATTCTAGAATCGTAGAACAATGCTCTGATACCACCTTTGTGACACCCCCGATCGTAGATGACCGGAAATGACACGGTCGACGTCCTCCGATGGTCGACCCGAGGTTCTCAGAATATATCCGATTACCTTAGACCAACAATCAAAGAACACCGACGCACCTATCGTATATCACTCTAAGCTTTTTAACCAGACAAGCAATACACGATAGTTAGTTCGTCCCGAACAAGGACTAATATCATTTGAGAACTCGTGATTTATAAACATTCTTTATACATTATTTATTTACTTCAAACATCTTACAAAGCGTTATAGTTTTATCCTATAGCATAACGCACAACAACGTTTTAAGTAAATATACATCAAAAGGTACATTGCAAGGACAACAAAATACTACCACTGGTTTGCCGTTCCTTCCGTCCAAAAGTAAAGATCTCCCACCTAACGTTTACCTGCACACAACAAGGAGTCATGAGTAACTAGTTTACTCAGTGAATCTAAATCCAACTACACAATCAATAATAACCAAACAATTATCAAATGCATATACATGGTCATACAAATACTAGTACTATACTTAGCATATCATTTATCATGGTGAACTCTTATTTTAAATTTCACTCTCACATTACCCGCCAATCGCCTTCCATATAATTACAATATATAGACTAGACTCGGTAAACCAAAAAGGTTAACCGAGCTTAGTGAGTTAGCATTACCTTCACCCTCGAACTTCCTTATGAACATTTGAGACTGCATCGTCATGCAGTACACGGCCTCCACCCATCATCGTGTCTTCATGACCTTGTTCCATTCGCAGGACCAAGTCACGGTAATGCGGAAAGTTTAGGGATAGTGAATATTAATAAGAGTTCACATGATTTTACTTCCACAATTATTTAATTTTTAATCCCCAATTAATCCTTAATTAATTTATGATTAACCCTTAATTAATCTATGATTATTTCTTAATTAATCTAAGATTAATACATAATTAATCCAAGATGTTCATAATTAATCTAAGATTAGTTCATAATTAATACAATATTAGACAAAGATTAATTCTTAATTAATCCACAATTATTCCTTAATTAATCCAAGATTAATTAATAATTAAACTATGATTATTTCATAATTAAGATTAGTACTTGAGAACAAGTACTAATATGAGGATTAACCTCACTTTAACATTCTTGATTAATTCTTTAAGTGTAAGTGTTTACACTAAGTAAACACCCATGGTTCTTAAAGGGTTCAGGGGCTTAAAACTTATTCAAGATCATTCATTTCCAACTCATTCATACACTCACATGATATAACTTCACATTCATCTAGACTCACCTAGAAAATAGTCTTGAAAATGGTTGGAACAAGACTTGTCTTTAACTTAAACAAGGCTGAATGGGTCAAGAGAGAATGGCTCCAAGGATGGACTGGATTGTACTAGCAACCACCACTCCTTAGATGATCAAAACAGAGAAAGCCACATAAGTTCAGACTGCCGGTTCAGAACATTAACAATCAGACAGTTTTAGACAATCTAAACAACTTAGATCGGTTCCTACATGCTGAGTTAAGGTCGGCTCTAATCAGTTCACAAAAGTTTAGCTCGGTTCTAGATAGGTTTTCTACAGGACAATATCATTTCAGTTTGGCTTAAGTTCAATCAGTTCACATTAGTTTAGCTAATGGTTCAAAGAGATTGGTTCAAATCGAACTAAACAAAACTGAACCGTAACAGCATCTTATACAAGTAATCCGACCATGACCTGAGCTAAACATGAACTGGTTCTGATCAATACTGGTCTGAGGCAAGGAGATGAAGCTTACCACAAACAACACACGGCCAAAAGAACTCAAATGATTCTCCTCTCCAAGGTAAGCTTGCGGCTGGACTGTTTTGAAAGAAAACATAAATCAACATCTCTTCACCACAAAAACAGAACAAGGCCTAGGGTTTTACTCTAGTTTCTCACCTTCTGAGCTTATATAAAACAAGGAACTGAGCTAGAGGATGAAAGGAAGTCGTCCAAGGTTCCCCAATATTTTCTTTTGATTTTCTTTTCTTCTTTCTTTTTGTTTTTCTTGTTTTTCTCACTGGTTTTTGTACTCTGGTTTTCTTACTTTCTAAAAGACGTGGGAGCAGCTGGAGGAGGGTTATAAATAGCTGAGGACCTTGCTTCACATGTGGGTTTAACTAAAGATAAGGTTTAGCTAGGTGACAAGCTGAGGAACCAAAGCAATGGGCAGTGGAGACAGCTAGCAAGTTGGATCAGCATATGCACATGATGTCCTTTCCTTCCAATGAAGCAGCTCCAACCAATGAAAAATATTCAGGAGAAGGGAAGCAAGCATACAAGAAGCTTGTGACTTTCATGTGTCATTTACTACTGAAGCAAGCAAGCTGGAACGTGCATGGCATGTGACTTGAATTTCTGAAAACAAGAAGACAAAACAAGAAGGCAGCTTAGGAGGTGAAAGACATGAGTGATCAAAATTTATTTAAGAAGCTGGTCCATAGTTCCAAATAAATTTCGACCAACAATTCTTTGTCCTTGGCCCTCGGCATGCTCTTGAAAAATCTTGTCCCGCTTAAATAAAAATTAACCATATTAATTAACACTCGACCAAAACTATCAAGAGAAGGTCTTTCGACCACAAGACAGTCCCGTCGAGACATTAATTCACCGGGTCAATTTTTATTTTTAATTCTGGTCGGACCAACCCAAACTGGTCTTGAGAAGTTTTACTCGACCAAAATACATCCGCTCGTGAGGGTCATTACAAGTAGCTTTATAATTACTTTTCAGAGGCATGTCCCATCCTTTTATGCCAAACTTCTAAAGATTCCACCTTAGCCTCTCTTCTAACACTTTGAATATGTTTAATACCTTGAAGAAAATATAGCCTTTCTCTTCTTTCGCCAGTCCCAATTACCATTTGCACACCAGCATCATATAGAAGACATCATGTCTTCGAAAATAATACAATGCAACTCAACTTATCAATCAACTGTGACACAAAGATAAGACTACACTTCAAATCTTCTGCAAAAAGAACTCGTGTCAACCTCAACTTCTCTGTCAAAATAATACTTCCTTCTCTGTCAGCAACTACACTCTTCCCATTAGGTAATCCAACCAAGCACGGTGAGACTATTTAGACATCAACAAGATAACTCAACTTACTTGTCATATAATGTGAAACTCCACTATCAATTATCCATTTATCCATGAACCTTTTTCACTGGAAAAATTAGTTGACTCTGATTTTAAACAAGAATAACTCAAAATTTGTTCCCATTGCTCTTTCTTAACCAGTTTTGGCATGAGAATTAATATGCATCGTAAATGTGTGTGACACAACCGGTGTGTGTGCCACTGAACTCCTTTCTCTCAGTGAAGCGTCTTCCGCAACTTCTTCAACAACACCTCTAAAATTGATTTCCGCATATCTATTCTTATCAAAAATCTTCTCTTCCATCATCCATTAACCAAACAAAAACTCAACAGACCCAAATAATGTCGAAATCAATTCACATATTTCAAAATCAACAAATCCAAAATCTATGAACAATACCCATGAACAGTAACCGATGAACATTAACCAGTGAACAGTACCGCCGTGAACAGTGTTGTTGTGAACAGTGGCGTCGTGAACAATAACCGAAATCAATAATCGCTTTCCGCGAATCCAATGAACAAGAAATCCTACCTTTGCTATGATACCATAAAAGATCTGAAATTTCTTTGTATTATTTCTTGTTAACCTTTACAAATTGATCTTTGGACTATATATACAAAATCCTAAAACTATTAAAGAATATTTACAATCTGAATCCATAACTATTGTATAATTACGATATATCTTAATACCGTCCATGATCCAATCCGCCATCATGACTACCGGTAAGTAAAATAGATTTCTTGTTGGTTTGTCTTGGACCATATCTTTCTTATGTCCCAAAAAATCATATATATAATGAGGCAATTTCCTCTCCTCTAAAGCTGTCCACATCAGCATGTGTGGACCCCATATTTATTTTTGTTTTAAAATTTTTTATTGGGCTGGTGTTCGTTAAGGAAAATCCAAATCATGTCTTGAATGGGCTTTGGCACTTGGAAAATCCAAAATCGTCCGTTTTTGATTCCATGAATCGGTTTCTAATTCTCTACCTCTACGTCTTCCATCTTTACTCCGTCAATCAATAGCACACCACATTCACTACACCTCCTCAACACCTTATATATACACTATCTTACGAGAGGAACCCTACAGCCCTCATTCTGTCAATGATCCTTCCTTCAATCGAATTGTATTACACATTTTCAAAAATTACTTCATCAGCTGCTACAGTTGCCAGAGTCGTTGTTTGCCACTCAACTTTCTATTCTATCCGTCTTGGTCATATTGTTATGTTGCCAGAGCCGCCAGCTGCTACAGTTGCCAAAGTTCGTGGTTGCTCGTCTCCTCCGTTTTTGGGTTTTCCGGAACATCAAAAAAATGGCGAGTTCATGGGAATCAAACCTCTTTTCCTTGATGAAACGGTAAAGACTTCTTCGATCAATCACAACTTCTCTTCCATATTTGTTTATAATCGCCGATCTAACTCTTCCTTTAAATATTTCATCTGATTGAATTTGCATAATTTTGTGATCCACGGCTTCATCCCCGTTGTTCGTAAATATCGTGAAGGTTCAGTTTATCAATGTGTGAATCTGCGTTTTTATTGCGTTTTTGAGATAATTGGGGCGCAACACATACTACTAAGGTATCGTCTCAGTGATTTCTCCCTCCTTCAACTGTGTGAATAACAAAGTAACCACATAAAATTCATCTCAATATTTTGTCTCCTTTGTGTGTGTATATAAATCCATAGTTAAAGGAAAAAGCGAGCGTGTAATCACATCCCTCAAATCTGAGAAGGAAGAACTAGAGGCATGACTCAACAAGAAGAAGATATAAACTCTGCAACTGAAGGAAGAGTTAACAGCGACAAATACGCGAAACACAAAGTTATACAAGGTGAATAAATAATACTATTGCCTTCAAATTGGTTCTTATTTAGTCTAGCATTTTACTATGTAAAGCGACTATAAAGCAAGAGACATGAGTTTGAGAGAATTTCTTCAGAAATTGTTTTGTCATAGAAACCAGTTTTTGTATTTGATTATAGGAACTTCAATATGGGCGGAGTGCGGAACAATCGAGGTGTTTCAAGTTAGAGGTATGTAGGATATTGCTTCCTTTCCATTTTGAAAGCGTAGTGTAAATTCTGGTTTGATATCTTAACATCTCTATGTGCTCGCAGGTTGAGGTTGCAGAGATAAAACAAAAGCTTCAGACAATAAAAACACTTGAAAAGGAACTGGAACTCTTTCACCGTAAGAGAGCGGTTGCGTCTAAACAAGCCACCACTAATATGAATGGCAAAAGACAAATCTCTGGTGTCGTCTGGGGATGAATCCCCATGAAATTATGTTTTTCCGGCACTTCTCTTTTTTTATTGCCAGCCTCATCTTTTATATCAGTATTTACTTTTAGAAAAGAAATAAAGAGATAAAACATCATACAATTTTTTTGTCATAGTCGGTTCTACCGAAAATAAGATGTAAATGGTTGTATCTACAATCATATGATATTTCTGATACACACTGTCTTAGATTATATGCTCTGAGTCATTTTGTATGTCGTCTAATCAAATAAAGGTTTGTGCAAGTGCTAATTGTATTCAATTTTGAAAATACCAGATTATATTAATTTTTCTGCTTAAAACTTCTTTTATTAGTATAAAAGAGCCTAAGTGGAGAGGGCACATCCCCAACCAATTAGACCAGGTTCGCTTTGGTGCCTAATTCTAAATTCTTAAAATCTTATAACTTAAAAAGAAAATTATGAGTTACCAGTGTTCTAAATTGTTCTCTGATGTGTTATGCTGCATACATGTCTAGCTCTTCTCACAAATACTGGGGTAAGCTACGTTGAGCTATATAAAGTTTTACTTTCATCTTATAACCATAGAAAGCCTCTTTTCAAACAAACAAAAAATGAGTCTGGGAATAGACTCTAATACGACTAAATCCTATATTAGCAGTGCTTTTGAGTTTTGATTTTTTAAATTTAAGTTTAAAATTCTGAAGTTTTCAAGGGATTTATGGATTGTTTAGAATCAGACTTTAGTAAATCTAGGTAAGTATTTTTATCGTTAATTACCAGCTTACATTCTTGAAATATTTGAGTATGATAATTAAGTTAATATCTAATCTATTAAAACTGAAGTACAAATAAGAAATAACCCTTAATTTTACCTAATATTTACAAAAAATGCCACTGATATTATCCTTGTATCCAAACATCTAAACATTGATTATTAACAAGAAAAAAATAAATTTGGGCTAAGCCCATTAACAACAGTTATCATTGAAAAATATATATGTGTTTATATATATATATAAAATTAAATTAGTTTTATTTTTTATTCATATTCATATAAGTTAACCAACTATATTTGAACTATAAAAAAACTAATAATGTCAATAATTTTTGATATAATTTGAATTTATTCATTTAAAATAACAAAATCATGTAATTTTCCATAACAATTTAGTAACTAAAATACATATTAATATTTATTATAAATGGTTATATATACAAACAAATACAATGTATTATTTATTTGTACGATATATTTAATAAGAATAATGTATGTAATTTATAAATTTAAAATTTAAATTTTTTAAATACCATATAATACATATACACAGTTATGTCTACGACATATCGAATTTTCGAGGTATTTTAGGATATATGGATTCGGATATGATTCGTCAGATTCGTAAAATTGTTATCCGGATCTGGATATTCGGGGTTAGGATATTTGGACTAATTTGGACCTGTTTTTTAAATAAAAACCTAAATATTAACCATCTGTTAGTTTATTTAAAATTATTATTTTAAAAAACTTTAAAAGCATTCAAATTTAAAATTAAAATTTTAGTTATTTTATATAAAAGTATATATAATATACATAGATAACTATAATTAAATTTTAAATATTTAATATCCAGATCCAGATATTGAGACCTAAATTTTACTATCCGAATTCGTACTTGGATCAGTCGAATCCGTAAAATCACTATAAGGATCCCCGAATATCCGTTTTTTGAAGCGGATGAGATCCCAAATCGGATAACGGATATTGAATATTAAGTTTCATTCATATATACAGTTATATCAAACAAATTGCTTAAAATATTTAACATTCATAAAAATAATATCCGCGCGGGCGCGCGGGTCAAAGGCTAGTGTTATTTAATGAGCATGAAAAAAAAAATCAAAATCTAAAACTTATATTTTGTAAATTACTGTTTTGATTTGAGAATTCAAAAGTTAGAATGCAAAAAGAGAATGGTTACACAAAAAATTGGCCACTTATGTTATTTTTAGTTAAAAGAAACGAAAACGGTTGAGTCTGTTGGATCTGTGACCAGCATCTGAACACGGTACCAATATAATGGAATGTTGTGATTTTGTAAGTGATTTATTGTCAGAACATGCATATATAGGCTAGAAAATGTCTTAAATTTAGGTTCGAGTGCAATACCACACAACAGAAATTACATTGTCGACATGGCAGCGTGTGCGAGCGAAAACACAACATCCTGTACACAAAATTATCCAATACAGCAACAATGTCCCAGCCCCGCGCTTGCGCGGGGCTATGCCCCTAGTATTTAGAATACTTTGTTTTTTGAGGGGGTTTCTTACAGCTTGGCTAGGGAATGCATCTACTCTTTTTCCTGAGTTTGCATACGGAGCGGGCATGTGAATCCATTAGCCGCAGTTCATCCTGGACTCGTCTATGAAGCTAACAAATCTAACCACATCGCTTTTCTCTGCGGCTTGAACTACTCTGGGAAGAAATTAAGACTTATCTCCGGTGAAAACAGTAGTTGCACTAAAGCACAGTCTAAATCTTTACCCCGAAACCTAAACCATCCTTCCATGACTGCTCAAGTCCCTACGACAAAACCATTCAAAGTGACTTTCAGCCGGACAGTCACAAACGTTAAAAGGTCTAACTCTACCTACAAAGAGAAGGTAGTGGGATCTAATTATCAAAGTCAAGGTCATTCCTACTGTCTTTTCTTTCAAGTCGATGCACGAGAAGAAGTCTTTCACGGTGACCGTTTCGGAGATAGAAAATTTGTTGTAGCTTCACATCTGATCTGGTCTGGTGGATCCCACTTTGTAAGAAGCCACATCGTTGTTTACGCCCCAAACTGATGAGTCAGAATCAGTTTAGGGTGGTAGTTTAATTATGATGTTTCACTTTTTTCTAAACACTGAATTAAAGATTAACTATTGGCCTTTTCGTTGCATTGTGTCATAATATTTACCTTATCGACGCTAAATATCAAACATGAGAAAGATAAATATGTTATGATGTAAGAAACTATTAATGCATGATGATCCGTATAGTGCTTGATGATCAGGTTGGTCTTATTTTACGCACAAGTTATCCTTATGAGTTTGACTTTGAATCTTTCTTTTTTTTTGTAAAAAGGCTTTCATATTAAAGTGGAAGAAAATATATGAGTTTTCACTCATAAGTTTGATAAAGTTTGACACAAATCAAAAGGCATAAAGAGACCTTAGATAAAGATTCATATTTGAATTTTAGAAAGCAATATACATTACCTAGTGATTTTAGTTTCCTCGGCCATGACGACCTTGTTTGCCTCTTCCTCTAACCCTTGTCCACTTCATATCTTAAATCTTTTGTGTTAGTTTTATTGTCATTCCACCTCTAGTTATGGTGTAACTAGAGGAATCTCTAACCACATTAAAACCATTACCTTTACCATATGCAGGCGGAGTATCAGACTCCGTATGGAATCTTTGATGATCAAGAGTGAGAGGAGAACGAATATCAATTGGTTGCTCAATTTTAGAAGCCTCAAAGCCTTCAAAAACGAGAGAATGTGATGGAATGCTTTCCATAATAGGTGACTGAATTGGCGCAGCTTTCTCGGCTACTAACAAAGGTAAAGTTTTATCAATATGTGAGCACGGATCCGAGTGTACTTCAAGTGAATGTGTAACCGAACTATCAAATGTACCCTTAGAGGGAAGAGCGACTAATGGCTTTTTGGGAAGTCTCATGTGTTTGCTGGGAAAATGTGAGCGTGAATTAGGTTCCAGATGATCTACACGAGATGTGGAGGAGTTCTGCAACAACTTGTCAATGTCCATCATTGGAATCTCTTCATTTGTGAAATGAGGCTCTTTTGTAATAGGATCAGAATTTAGTGGCTGAGATGGTAATAAGCACCTCTTCTCCTTGTGACCAAGTGCACCACACCTTTCACATGCACTAGGAATCCCAGATTACTCAACTTCTACCAAGTAGATATAACTTTGCTTTTCATAAGTGCAATGAGTTTCGGGAATGGTTTATCTAACTCCACCTAAACTAGCATATGTTTATCCTTTCTTTTCCATTTCAAACCGGAAGTTTTATTATGTGAAATAGAAGGCATTCTCGTCCAACGATTTATGTTAATGGTTTTAAAGTACTTTCGCATAGAATAGGAGAACGATCAATTTCTTTATCAAAAAAACAGACTGAGCATAACATGGTCAACATAAAAATTATATTTTTATTAAAATTATATATAATTTATTTGTATAAATATATATCAAATAGATATATAGTAATATGAAAAGTGATTGTCACAGGTTTAAAAACTCATTCGTAAACTAAAAAAAAATATGTATAATTTTTAATACCTTTACTAATAAAATGTATTGAGTGTCCCAAACATTTGGCGTCCACATCTAAAATATATCTACACTAATAGTTAGGGTTAGACATTTTACCCGATATCCAAATCCGTACCCGAACTTGACCCCAAAATCCGAACTGAAATAGTAAAATATTCGAACGGAATTGAATTACGAAAGATTGAATATCCGAAACCGAACATGTATTACCCGAACTCGAATGGATAACCAAAGATAAACTGAACACATGTATAATGAACTATATTTCTAGTTTAGTTCTCTCCTTTTAAAAAAATATTTATATTGATGTTACACATGACTTAAAATCATATATATAATTTCCAACAAAGTGATTTACTATTCACTTGAAATGCATGTTAAGTTCTTATTCTGTGCATTAATAAAAGTTACATCTATTTTTTTTTAAGAAAATAATCAAGTTAGTGATTTTTTGTTCTTAATTTTTTTTATCTCCAAATCTATTAAACATCCTATTAAAAATCAGTTAAGTTAAAGACATATATTTTTAAATATAAAAAATTTAATCAATGAATAATTTAATTTTTTAAAAAGCTAAATATCCAAACCTGACCGAAAATAACTGAACGAACTAAAAATACTCAAACTCGATCCGAAGTGTAAAAATACATGAACGAATATTAAACCCCTATACCGAAAAATCCAAAAAATCAAAATACTCGATCTGAACTATATTTTAACAAGTAAAAAAAAGTGAGGTTTTGTTTTGACACAAAAGAAAATCATCAAAGAGAAAATAAGAACTATATGTTAAAGATTTGTATCTTTTTTTTTGTAAGATAATTTTGATCTTTATGATCGGATCTCTCTTCCAATGCGGCTTATTCTTTTGCTAGGCGAGTTCTTTTAATTTGTTTTGTTGTGTTGTGTTTAAAATAAAGTTATTCTCCATCTGTGTTGATTGCTTATGCCGTTTGATTTGAGGTTTTTCCCTTTAGTTAAAAATGCTTGATTCTTGATTTTGAGATGGTGGCAATCTTCGTTCCTATCTATGGAAATGAAGTATCCTTAATGGTCAAGAACTTACATTGAGTTTCGCTTTGAAGTTTCAGAGCATAATTTAGAAGAGTTGGAGTTTTCCTATCAATAGTGTTCCGACAAGGTCATATTTTCGTATCTATCAAAACTTTAATTTGGGAGTCAATACTAGCGATTCGAGAAGAATACCTTGAGATTGACGGTGATTGAAGGAAAAAACATACAAGCAGTTCCAAAGAGAATCTGAGATGGAGATCGGTGGTCTTGTCCGGTAAACCTGTTTTGGCATGCTTCCTCTATCCTCGATTTTGAAGCAACAAAGCCATGAAGATCGACACGTGTCAAACATGCGTCCATCCTAATCTCTTATTTTCGGGTTTTGTATTGGTTTAAATGTATTAGATATGAATATGCTTGTAATCATGAAGCCCATTAGGTTTTGATAAAAAAAAATTGACAGAAAACAACTATAAATTTTTTTATAAAAAATCAAAAAGGATTCCCTCACTATTTTTATATTTTTTTTCTTTTGAGAATACTAAACAGAAAATTTCTCATAGGTTTTGTTCTTTAGTGATGAAAAATGAAATATAAACAATTATTCTGAGATTTTGGAATCTCATGTAAATGTCATATTATTTGACGTTTATAAAATTAAAAAAGAGCGTTTTGTTTCTGTAAACTTTTTTGTTCATTCCAAAATTTAGATTTATATTTTATATATGTGTCAATTTACTTATGCTAATATGCTTTTTATTTAGTTTGTCCCACTGTAGTTATTTGAGTTCCCACAAGATTCAATTTAGATTTTACTATTGATGACACTGATAATTTTATCATTGTGTACTAGGTGTTTTTTTTGTACAATGTAAAAAATAATAAATAAAAAAAATTAAATTGTATTTAAAAATATTTTTAATTTTTTTAATAATATAAATGTATATATTTAAAATTATAAGCTTGGAAATATTTTTATCTATTTATTTTGATTAAAATATATTAAATAAATTTTTATAAAATGAAGAGAAAATTTTTTAGGTAAACAAAATAATATTTTTAAATTTGTAGATATTAAAAAGAAACTAATGGTAATGGTTAGAACATTACAATTTTTAAAATTTGCATATTTTTTTGAAGATTTTTAATAATAAATATTATAAATTATAAAAAAATTAAATTAAATAATATTGCGAAAAATTATAAAATATTATTATATGTTTCTTTCTATTATTATATTATTTATTGTTATATGAATTGTGATTTATGAGTTATATATTATTCTAAAAAGAGAGATACTGTAAAATAGACAAAAAAAAATTTTGTAACCAAAATAATTTTCAAAGAGAAAAATAACCTACATAGACTTTATTAAAAGATGTAAACATAAATTTATATCCTTTGGGTTAATGAATTTAGACTTAGGGTTTAGAGTTATGGGGTGAGGTTTTGGAGGTGATGTTAAATTTTTTTAAAAAAACATTAATCTTAAAAATTTGAAAATAAAAAGTCTATTTTGATCATTTTTTATTGAGATTTATTTTTGTGACAAAAACTTAAAAAGTTCTAGTTGAGATATTTGTCCTTCTAAGAAGTTACCAAAAATATAAATCAATATTTAGTGTAAATGTCCATCAATCCATATCATTACTGACATGTCATCATTTTTCTTTCAAAATCAATGTGTGATTGTGACACATTACAAATCACTTCTCAAATAATGTATAAAGAATGTTAGAGCTTGCTTTGCTTTTTTTGTGTTTCTTGAAATTCTGAAATCCCAAGACTCTGTCTCTTGGATATTTAATTTTTTGCTAGTAGAAAGAGTTACAACAATTTTTATACCTAAAATGAATATAAAGATTATTATATTTTCCCAAATAGTTGTTTCCTATGTTACATTATATAATATGTTCATATCTATAGAAAAAAATATTAATTTTGAAACCAAAAAGAGATGAATGGTAATTTGAATCTTGATATGTATTGTTAGGCTTTTTTTTGAAGTGCTACAACCACAAAATTCTTTAAATTGAAATAACTAAAATGCAATACCTTATAAGGTATATTTGTATTTTCTTTTGCATTCAGATACACATTGCACTTGAGAAATACTTTTTATGCTATTGAGAAGATTTCTAGACTTTTCTACCCTTATTAAACTAGTATTGCTAATGAATTTTTGGTTAAAATGACTAAATAAATGTACCTTGGTTTTTGGTTTAAAGCGAAAGGTAAATTTTTATTATTTAAAAAATTATTATTTTCAACTTACCCTTTATTTCTTTATTTGATTATATTTCAAATATTAAAGTTTAGAAATAAAGAAATTTGATATAATAAATTTTAACTTTTTATATACTAAATTTTAATATCCATTTACATATATTTTAGCAAATTGAATTAAAAACATATATCCATGCATAGAAAACAGATTTGTGGATGAAGTATTTGTAGGTGCATAAAATGTGCACTTATAAGTTGTATATAGAAAAAAATGTGGAAATATATGAAACAAAAAAATGTGGCCATATATGAAACAGAGATAGACTCACTTTTGATCAAAATTATCCAGATTGCAAACATAATCATATCTGAAAATGATAATAATCTGAGAAAATTTTGATTAATACTCAATCTCTATAAAAATGGAGCTTGAATTAATGAAACAAAAATCTGACCAATTTGGAGTTAATGTTCTTGTTTCAAGAGGTAGCCATGACTAAAGTGAAGAGAGCTCGTAGATAGAAACATGGTTGAAGATATAAAGACAATTTTTTTCTATTCCACCACCACTTTCTTCCTCCTCCACCATCTCTACTATCTCTATTCCACCACCACTTTCTTCGAATCCACCGTCAATCCTCACCATCCTCTATTCTCATTGTCCTTGACCACCTCTTGCATCAATTCTACACAATTATCTCACAATCCATCAGCCACGAAAAATCCACTTCGTTTGCATCCACGTCTCCTTCTCCACACCACCATAACCTCCGTTCAGCTCTGCCATCGACCACCTCGCAACCCACCAGCAGTTGAAGTTGGGATTAAGACTCGATTAGGGTTTATGAATTGAGAACATAATTGGGAAAGTGAGTTTCTCAAAGTTGATTTAAAATTTAGAACAAAAAGGTACATACAACCGAGGTTGAAGTGAGAGGCAATGAGAATTTTTTTTGGTCAAGCAATAGAGATAACGAGAATAAAGTATCTTTTTACAGGGTATTTTAATCATTAAACAAGCAAAATGTGTGTCTTAAGTGTATAGTGCCTTATTGTGACATTATAAAATTAAAAAAAAAAGTAACTATAAATGTAATTGTTTTAAATAACTTTAACGGTAATGGATCTGAGTGTGCCAAAGTCTACTTACAAAACTAAGGCAGCCAAGTCTAAATTCAAAGCCAAAATAGTTCCAGATATTCTGTTTTAAACCTATTATTTATTCGAAAATACGGTTACAAACTTTGCTATAACTGAAGTCATACAGTCTATATAGATGTTTGCAAAGCGAGATGATTATGAAGTGAACCAAAAACAATTTATGCTTTCGAATTGATTGATGTCGGAGATAGTCGGATAGATCTACTACCCTCGACCTCTTTAGTTCCCACGTCCTCGTCCTCAATGTCCTCGTCCTCGAGATGTGGATTGCTGTTATAACTCCTTAGCTTTTGCTGAAGGTTTAACAGGTCTTTCTTGAAGAAATCTTTTTTTTAGAAGAAGAGAGAATATCTCTGGATTATGTAATCTTGTCCAAATCAAAATGATATTCCTTTTCTCCTTCGAAAGAGATTGATGAGACAAACTTATTTCAACCCAAATGAAGCTCACCTAATCTGCTACTATCCTTTATAACCAACTTTGAGGTATATGTGTCTTGTAATTTTGGGGCAGTCTCCATTGGTTGAGTCTCAGTGTTGTCTCTGATACATATCATTGTTGGGGCTTCATACATGTTCTCAAGTACCGAGACAGTGGTCAAAGATAACAGATCATCCACATCAATATGCATACCTTTATCTATCACATTTGGATCATTTATTGCTTCATCGCGAGAATGTGGAGTAGAAACATTCATCACAAGTTACTGCATGCAATGTCTTACCAACACTTTGGTTATCATGATGAGAAGGTGAGATAGTTGATGTAGTTGATTTTTTCTTGAGGAGAAAATGTGTACAACCCCACCCCCATGGAACACAGGCTGGCCCTGCAGAGCATCGACTCTTATCTCTCACATGTGATTCCTCACTGACTCCCCAGGTAGGTTATTGGTGTGTTTGGTGTTCCTCGAACCAAGACCTCACCCTTTAACAACCCTCCCACATGATGAAGCAAGAAGTGATCCATGACTTTTATTGTAACAAGGCGCCCCATGGGATCCAGGATGGCTCTGCAGAGCACCAACCTTAACCCCTCATCTTTGAACCCTTACTGACTCCCCAATTAGATTATTGCTGTGTGTGGCGTTCCTCAAACCCAAGACCTCACCCTTTAACAACCCTCCCACATGACAAGTTATCATCAACTGATCTACATGTCAATTCGTGACAACTTGTCTAGTGGGAGGATTGTTAAAGGGTGAGGTATTGAGTTTGAGTAATGACAAGCGCACCAATAACCTACCTGGAGAGTTAGTGAGGGCTCACAAGTTAGGGGTTAGGGGTTAAGGTTGGTGCTCTGCAGAGCTAGTTTGGATCCCACGGATTGAATTATTTCAAATTCCCCATACAGTTTCAGATATTTTAGTAGCATCAGCTTCTTGTTAGAGTAATGTAGAGATCTCAAGAACCCTTTGAGTATTCGGTGCTGAACCCTCAACAAATGATACAAACACATAGGCGACTGATGAATCTTTACCTATATTAGCCAATGTCATAGCCATATCATCAGAGATAGATAAACAACGTTTTCATTTGCGGCCTAGTTGACCACGTCTCTCACAAGTTATTGGGAGCCAAAAATATTCCACATAGACTAATGAGTAGTTTCCTTGCTTATCCCAGGCAGTAACTTTCACCATAATCTTAGTTTCACCTACATTGTTGGGTATAACCCTGGCTTGTGAGATAACATTGGCTCTCTCAATCTTGAAGCAATCCATTGATTCCTAAGATAGAGTATAGCGTGTTGTGGATGTCTTTAAGCTTGATCCAAACATGAATCAAAGTGATTTCATGGAGAGTTAAAGAACTTGAAGACGTCCATGGAGCAACAAACATGATGCAATCATCCACATGCTATAAACCACGTTAGAGAATCCATTTTAAAGTAGCCTCGTATGGGATGTGAAAAATATAAGAGAATTACTCTACCTTCCTCACAAAAATCTCACATTTTCTGCCTCATATTCTATTTAGAACAACATATACTAAACTACCAGATGGCACCAAGCAACGATGAAACTGCCCTATCACATATTCCTTATGGTTTTGCAAACCTTGAAAGTAATAAATGGTCAAGAATAGTTACCTTAGGAGTACTATTCTCCATATATTCTAGCACTATAACACGATGAAGGTTCTTGTTTGCGGATTCATGGGATCAGCCCATGGAAACTATACCTTATCAATGGGAAGCTTAATTCTTTAACCTTGAAAACCATCAATTGGGGAAGAATCCTTCAAAAAAAATTTATCTATTGTCCTCAAATTGATCCTTCATGCGACCTGTTACCATGGTGAAGAGAACCGGCCATTCAGAATCTTCCTTGCCGGAGTTATCAAGCTAGCTACAAAGATGAGACAGTCGTAGTATCTCCAGAGATGAACAGTGGTTTGGTCCAAGTTCCCTAAAGCTTAGCCGGAAGCACACTTGAACCCACAAGCACTAGGAAAGATGAAATAGAAGTTGTCTGGCCAACCTTAGTGTATTTTTTGCGACGAATCAATTTAATGGGAGAGTAGTTCTTGACGAAACAAGAAAAGAAACAAGGATCTTGTTGGAGTTTGTCGGAGCATCCGACTTCTCTTCCAAAGGCATAGTTCCAGATTCAAAGGTGGTGATTTTAGCTTGGAGCTAATGGTGAGTCTCATCACCATTAACAACTTCGATCTTTGATCTTGGGATTCTCTCGAATCCATGCCAAATTAAATCACCGGGATGAGAGAGTAGAGGACTGAGAGAATTTCCCGTTGACGAGAGCTGCAGTGAACCACCGGATGGGAAAGATGGAGCCGTCTAGAATCAAGATCAATATCGAGTTTGTGTGAGTTTGCTATTTTCCTAATTTAAAGAGAGGCACCTGGTTAGCGTGTCGACTTTGTTTCACGAATTTTTATTCCAGATATAATGTTAGTCAAGTCATTGCAGCTGAAAAATGTGTCAGTGTCTTCACATCTAATTTGATAGCTTCTACTCTTGGGAGAAGCCACACTGTTTTGCCCTGCAAACTGATGAGTCATAATTAATTTATCTCTATGTATAAATTAGTCTACTATAATGTTCATGCAATGTTTTTCTATCCTAAACATGAATGGGATTATTCACTTAAAACATCTTTAATTCATTGCTATTTTTATCTTTATAATAGCATTTAGAGGTTAAATTGATCAATCTCACCTCTATTTGTTTTTTTTATAATAGAGATCTCTATTTTTTCTCTTATAAAAGAAAAAAATAGCATTTTGCTGTTTTTTACTTTATATTTGAAGATTATTATTTTAGAAAAATACATTGGAGCATATCTCACATGTATTATAGAAATTTTCTATTTTAAAAGTGAAAATAACAAAATACATTATAGATGGTGTTAGGACCACTCTAACCTTTTTTATCACGAAGTAAGCCTAGAAGGTCTTACGTACGAATCACTAACCAAAAACTTTCTTACAAATGATATTTTAACAAAAATTTTGTTCCATTTTATTTTACGTGAAGTTTTACATGTTCAATACAAATTTAAATATACTTATTATAACCATTGTATTTATCATTGGTTGCATAACTAAATATATTTATTATATTTAACCATTTTCCATACAAAGTTAAATGTATTTATTAATCAAAACAAAAATATATATGTTGGCCCATAACATTTTTTGTAACAGTTAGGCCCTTAGAGTAGTTACTCATGGACCAAATAGTCCTAAAACGGCAGTGGTTTGTCAGTTTCTCTACCGTTGCGTGTTTATGTAATGCCTTACATCAAAAGTTCCACAATTTCACCCTGAGAGATGGCTGCTATTCGCGTCTTCTCTCGAAAACTCCCAACTTTCGCTTCAATCTTCCTCCAAACCCTAACTAGAAATCCTTCAATACATCAAATTTCGTTCTTAAATCCAAAATCCAACACTCTACACTTCCATCCGCCGAAGCCCTCCACGGTGTTCCTCGCTCATTTCCACGACGGCAGGCCAAGAGGTCCTCTTTGGAGAGGGAAGAAGCTGATCGGAAAAGAAGCCCTTTTCGTGATCCTGGGTCTCAAGAGATTGAAGGAAGACGACGAGAAGCTGGGGAAGTTTATAAAGACACATGTTTTCAGATTGTTGAAGCTAGACATGTTAGCTGTTATCGGCGAGCTTGAACGACAAGAAGAGACTGCGTTAGCTATCAAGGTGAGTTCTTCTCGTTTTGATTTCCAGTTCTGTGGAAATGCACATGAACTGTTCGACGAAATGCCTTAGTGGAGCTGATAACTTAATCATAAAGTTTTAGACTTTCCTTCATGGGTTATATGCGCATATTCTTGTAGTTTATGTATATACTCATTGTAATGTTCCATGTTACTGTTCTAGAGAGTTTTGCTTAGACGTAGAGTTTGTGTAAGTGCTCGTGAACTGTTCGACGAAATGCCTTATTGAGCTGATAACTCCATATGAAGTTCCAAACTTTCCTTTGTGGTTCATATGCGCATTTTGTTTTAGTTTGTATCTTTCCCAACTTAGATTTATTGTGTTGTTGATGATTGGCTTCTTGAACGTACAGATGTTCGAGGTGATCCAGAAGCAGGAATGGTACCAACCGGATGTGTTTATGTACAAGGACCTTATAGTATCTCTAGCTAAGAGTAAAAGAATGGATGAAGCAATGGGTTTGTGGGATAAAATGAAGAAAGAGAACCTCTTTCCTGATTCTCAGACTTACACTGAGGTTATCAGAGGGTTTCTGAGAGATGGATGTCCTGCTGATGCCATGAATGTGTATGAAGACATGTTGAAATCTCCTGATCCGCCGGAAGAGTTGCCGTTTAGGGTTCTGCTGAAGGGGCTTTTGCCTCATCCGCTTTTGAGAAACAAAGTGAAGAAAGATTTCGAGGAGTTGTTCCCTGAGAAACATGCTTATGATCCCCCTGAAGAGATATTTGGTAGGTGTTGAGGTGTGCATGCACCAAACACTTTTAACTCTTCCATCTCAGTTTTTCTTTCACAAAATTGTTCTCATAGTTTGTGGTCTCTCCACTTATGAAGTTTCAATCTTTCGTCATTTAAATCATATCTTATTATATGGATCAGTTTTGAATCTTGAAATGCACAATGAAACATGGGAAGGGTTTGCCACTGTAATCCATGACTTGTGTGCTTTGTGCAGGCTCTGAGCAATAGTAACAGGGGAATATATCTTTTTCGAGATCCATAATTCTCTTGAAGAATAATATTAGCAAATGGAGAAATAAAGTCAATAGATAACTGAACTGTTACATCACAAGAAAAATACTAAATGCTTCTTACTATTGTCAAAGGCCATATTTTGGTGAAACCATCATCTTTTTCTAGAAAAGAATCTAAGTTGAAAGTTTCTTACTGGCCTCTCAGGTTGTGGAAGGGTCCTCTTTGTATTATTTCTTCATGAACAATTTTGAAGACTTTTTCTTTTCTCAAACTTTTGGTAGACATTTATTATTGTAGATTTAGTAGATGATGATTTGTTGACCAAAAAATAAAAGTAGATGATGATTCTTGTTCCTGACCTGGTGGGTGTGTTGGAGTGGTTATCCGGCATGACTAGAGATCATGTGGGATTTGGCTGCGCAGGTTCGCATACCGCGCCTCTCACGTTTGTTCAAATTTTGTTTCCCTTATTAGGTGTTGACACAAATCAATGAAGACATAAGACCTTCATTAACTCCAATTTCTTAATTAATTGAGTTTCTTAGATTCAAATAAGAGTTGGTTTTTAATAGTTTTAACCAAAAAAAATTAAAAATCGATTTTTAAATAAAAATTCTAAAAATTGGCTCTTAGCGGAAATTAAAAACCTCAGTTAAGAAATTGAGGCTCTAAGCCAGGGTACATTAAGCAAGTGCCATGTTGACTGGTTTACCACACATGACCAAATCCATTACGAGTATCTAACTTCAGCTCCATTTTCCCTCCTCCCTCCAAGGTTCTATTATTATCCTTTCTTTTTTTACAGTTCTTTATGTTTCCTTTTCTGATTGGTTCTTGAAGTTTATTCTTCGAGTTTTCAGGGAACAACAAAAAACATGATCTTAAGCTCCACATTTGGGTCCTTAGGTCAGTGGAAAAGCATTTCTCCAACTGTTTTTGTTTTGGGAACTGTTTATTTAAACCTCAGAAAACTTGTCTCCCTTCTTGAATCAATATGGTTCCTTTTGCTTTACATTAATTCAAGCTTTGCAAGAAACCCCTCTAATTCATCTGTGAAACATGTTGCCTTATCTCGCTTACAGGTAAGTCAATTAACAACATGAAAATCCCAATCACTAAATCTCATAGTTTTTAATAGCTAATTATCCAACGTTAAAAAACTGTCCAACTTGATTCATTTTTCTTGAAACTAAGCGAAAGCCATACCGTTCATAGCACTGAAATCAGAATAAATTTCCAAATTTATTCTGTTTCTGTTCATAATTAACAAGCTTGAATACATAGTAATATATATAATGCCAGGAACAGTAACATATCAAAAGTTATTCTTCAAACTTTTGTTTGAGATTCACGATTCTTTAGAAAATAATTCAAATCCAGATGGGCTAACAAATACTTCTTCACAGGCCAACCTAAAGAATCTGAAACCTGCAATCTAAGTTCATCTCTTTACTATGGTGGTCAAGATGTTTACTTTGGATCCATAAGCAACCATACTTACCCTACCGTGAGTCATAATCATATATCCATATTTCTAATGGTTCACATTGATCACTTTAATCTTTGATTATTTTAAGGTACTAACATAATGCTTAATCAATCAGGTTAACAAGGCTCAACCCAGAGAATACGATGATGCTAGTGGAAACAACTTTGTGGATGCATCCAGAGGAAACTGGTGGCAAGGCATATTTTCTAACATGATGATTTATGTTACAATTCCATGTCTTTCTTGGTTTGCCTTCTAACATTTCGAAACTCTCTCCATTTTTGCAGGTTCACTTTATTATTAGCATTAATTATGCGAAACATCAAGTTGAAACAAAACAATTTCGATCGTATATCTTTCTTTTTTGGCTAGTTTAAAAAAAATGTATTAATTATGCTTTGATTGATCTCTGTCTAATTTTATATCAAAGATAGCTTTTTGTATTTCAAAACGTTTAAATTTTCGTGATGTGGCATTTCAGTCTGAAATGAAGGAGAAACACAGAGGATGAATTATATGTGGTCATCTAAACAACAAAAAAAAATATCATAAAGAACAAAAAAATGATTAAACGAACAAAATCACAACAGTGGAAACAATATCTCTAAGTGCATAAGCTACTCTTATATTTCATGTAAGAATGGATTCAATATGTTTATTCAAGAATCTACATTGATACTTATATGCACATGTCTAGATTTGCAAAAAGGGTTCATGATAGAATATTTTGTATTCTTGTGATTTCTCAATCAATCATTACTATGATTGATTTGTAATACGCTCTCTCAAGATAGAGGAGGTTTAGCGTCTCCAATATTGTTTGTGAATGATTGAAATACATCTCTTAAAAATGGTTTGGTCATAACATATGCTAGCTGGTCTCGTGTGAAGATATGAACAACTCCGAGAGCTCCTGGCTGCACCTGACCACGAATGAAATGACAATCCAAAGCCACATGTTTCATTCGTGAATGAAAAATTGGTCTTGCGCATAAGTACGTGGCACCAACATTGTTAGAGTATATAGTTGGTGGATGTTTGAAGGGTATGCAGAGCTCATGTAGCAGTGAGGAAATCCACTTGAGTTCCAGTGAAGCATTGGCAACATAGATACTCAGCATCCATAGATGATAAAGCAATCTTCTTCTTTTTTCTAAGAGGAACATGATATCGGATGATGATCAAATCAAACAATATAACCATATGTTGGGATAAGTCATATGCATGTCCCTCCTATTCCGCATCTGAGTATGCATAAAGAATATTGGAGTTACCTCGTTGAATGATAATCCCATGGTTTGATGTCCCTGCCAAATAACATAGTGTACGCTTGACTACACTTCAGTGATTGGTAGTCGACATGTGCATGAATTGAGAGAGTTTGTTGATCGCATAGAAGATGCCTGGTCTAGTAAAATCTAGGTACTAAAAGTTCCCAATAACATGTCTATATTCAATCGGATCAGAGAGTTCTGTACCAGAGTGTAGAGTAAGTTTTAGTGTAGTGTCCATTGGTGTTGTTATATGTTTGTCAATGAACATGTTTGTACATTGTAGGAAATCCAGAACATGACATCTTTACCAGAGATAGAGGCCGACATTGCTGCATTTAGCCTTGATTCCAAGAAAATAATGTAGGTTTTCATGGTCTTTGACAGAGAATCTATGTTCCAGTGCTTCAAGTGTTTGTTGGAGCATAGTAGGATCATTTCCAGTGACGAGAATATTGTCCACATAAACTAAGATGTATACGAGAGAGAGGTACATGTATGTTGGATGAACAGAGATGTATCTGAGACAGAGTTAGTGAAACCACAACTAAAATACTAGCGTGTGGAGCCTGTTTTAATCCGTAGATAGCTTTCCTAAGTCGAAAAACATGATGAGGTCTATCAACGTGTATGAATCATGGAGGTTGTGACATGTATACTTCATCCATTAATACCCCTTACAGAAACGCGTTATTCACATCCAATTGCCTAATTGGCCAGTTGCATTTAACAACATCACTTGGAAATATATGTATTGTTGTTGACTTGATTACATGACTAAATGTATATGCATAGTTGAGACCGTGTTGTTGATTATATATTGTGGAAACAAGACGAGATTTTGGTCGGAAAATTGTTTTGTTGGGATTATATTTTGTATTGAAGATTCAACGAGACCTGACGATGGTAACATGAGACGGCGGTGGTGGTACAAGATCGCAGCTGTGGTTCTTGATCTGAGTGTTGAATTTGTTTGTTGCTGCAGTTCGCCATTTTTCATCTTGTAAGGCTTGGTTAATAGTTCGGGGTTCTGAATTGTTTACAAGGTCTAAGGTGTAAAGGTATTTTGTGTTTTGATTAATTATGCCAATTTTGGCACGGGTTGACATAGGATGGTGATTTTGTGGTGGTGAATGGATTATGGGTTGAGATTGTGAAGAGGATGAGGATGATTTGGAGGAAGAAAATGAAGAAATGTTTAAATATTGTGTTGATTGTGAAGGTGAAGATGGTTGGACTGTTTGATTTTGTTGGGCTGGTGGGTTTTATTGGGGTGGTGGGTTGTGTCCCATTGTCTGTTGGAGCAGTGGGCTAAGAGGAGGAAGAGACATAAAGAGTATTATAGTTTAGAGGCGATACATGTGTTGTCGTTGCCTGCTGGTGGATTAGTGACGATTGATGGTGAGGAGCCAAAGGTGGGGTATCGACGGCGTATGAGTGATGATCGGAGTGGCGGCTTGTGTCATTGGTGGGTAAGCATCATCTTATGTAACCTTGGAAGAAGATCGTGGGAATTTGTGGTGAGATAACGAGAAGACATTCTCACAAAATTGGACTTAAGTTGATTGTTGTTGATAGGTTGTGGCTTGAAAACTTTGGAGTTGAGCACACATTTTGTCACTATGGCCTTGTACACCACATACCTGACAACAATCAAGGTATGAGTGTGCTCAAGGGTGAATCTAGAAAGATTTATCAATGGTTGAATAACTGATACTAAAATAAATAGACATACTAGTGATCGAACATGAGACAAAATGAGTGCACCACATCATCTCGCCATCCCATCTAGCTGATATATTTTGATTTTACATACTAATTTTTTAATATTCATAATTTTATGGGTGCGTGTGCCACCATAGTTGATGATGTAGCTTTGCCCCTGAGTGTGGTCTTTTTGCTTTAGAAGCGGGTATTGCTTTGAAGCCTTCCACTGTTGTTGAGATGATTGTTGAGTCCATCGGTTGTTGTTTCATTGCTTGTTCTGAACCATGTATTTGATGTTGTTGTTGTGGAGGTATTGAGAAACATTCGCCGTGGCTGGACTCCGAGGAGTGATAACATCACTCACAAGAAGCAGTTTGGTTTCATGGTTAAGGAGACGCTCACAGAGTTTTTCCTTCAACTTGGTCAATGACTTGCTTATAGTCATCCTAGAGTCCTTCGAGAATGAGATATATTTGATCTTCATGATCCATTGCTTTGCCAAGAGTGACCAACTGATCAAGTCTTGTGGTGATACCTTGTAAGTAGATATCAATAATCTTGTTCTCCTTTCTCTAGTTCTTTAGTTATGTCTTGAGTTTTTTGATGTGGACATGGATTGGTTTGGCCTAGGTGGATGCAAGAGTGTTCCTTGTTTCATAGAATGTGGCGGCACGTGAGACAAGAGGCTGGAGTGAGGAGGTAATGGCACCAATAAGGGCACTGAAGATTAATTTATCATGTTGTTTCCAAATGGTGTAAGTTGTGTCATAGAGATCTTATCATCATTAGTGAGTGTGCGGTGGGACCGAATATAATGAATAAGATAATATATGTTGAGTAACACATGGATCTGAAGACTCCACATAAGGTAGTTATTGGTTGTGAACTTGATCACGTTGGACATGTTGATTGTGAGGAGCGGTTGAGTGGTGGTGTTGATGTTGTCAGTCACAACGGCAAAAGATTTTTTTGCATAAGAGCTCATGACAGTAAGCTTTCGGTAAACAAGGAGAATAAAATAATTGGTCTGAGAACGTGCATTTCTTGATACCATGTAAGAATGGATTCAATATGTTGATTCAAGAATGTGCATCGAGACTTATATACACACGTTTAGACTAAGGCATTTACAAAGAGGTTAATGATAGAATATTATGTATTCCTGAATCATTGTCTTTCCTAAATCATTGTCATTCCTAAATCATTCATTACGATGATTGATCCTTAATATTATAAAGGTCCAGGCTTGAACTGAAGAAATCCACTAAAGTCATTGTCAAGCTTGTCAAAGCCGCCACATTTGAATTTTAGTGTAAACAAACTAAGGACAAAAATGATAGCAAATTAGCCAAGGAAGCGCAAATACTTCCTTCATCTTCTGAGTCACATTCTTTGTGAACACATTTGCGGGATTTTCCAGATTATGAGTAATTTCACAACATGCTCATAGGAATACAACATTTTCACATAGGAGCATAAGTTTTGTATGTCAATGATATTTACTTATGGCCTAATAATTGTATGATTAGGAGACGTTAGTATTGATAAAGCTTACTTAGATAAGTATGGTTAGAAACTAAAAAACGAAAGCAGAAAATATGGAGGTTCATTAAGAAGTCATTCCATAAGATTAGAGTAATCATACTACTATGTTATTTCCTCAGTTTCAAAAACCTCATTTTAAAGGTTTTAGCATATCAATTAAGGAATTACAAACTTTTATTAAATATATCTCGTTTGCCTAAAACAACAATAAATACAATTAATTTAACCAATAAAAATTATATTGCATAATACAAATGGTCATAAATATCAAATTACATTTATTCTTTACATAGAAATTTGAAAACATCACTTAAAATGAAATAAAATAAATTTCTCAAACACCAGTTAAAGTGAAACAGAAAGAATACTTAATAGGTTATAGGAATATAAAAAAGAAGAAGCAATTACATGTCATTGCAAGAACATCAAGAAATGCATGTTTACTTTGTCTTAAATAATTGTGGGACAATAAAATAAAACAAATAAATGCATTACTTACTACTACTGTAAACAGATGAAAAAATATTTTCATGATTAAGAAAAGAGAAGTACGTTTACTTTGACTTAAATAATTGTAGGACAGCAAATAAATTCAAATAAAAAAAACTAGCAAAATCCAATTGCAACAATTCAAACTAAGGTAAATAGTTGTAAAGTCTAAGTGAGTTTCGCAATACTGAATAATCTGACAAAGAATAAACAGAATAGATATGATGGTGAATGACGTACAAAAAATGAAGCAAAATAAAGTAAATATAGCTTATTCAAAATAGTCACAAATATGGTATTATGCAATTTTGTAAATAGTAACGAGTTTGATGTTTAATATCCTAATATCCTATATGAGTAAAGTTTTCATAATAATATTGGCTCACAAATTATATATAACTAACCCCGTTGAAACTAAAAAAATGTTAATTCAAACATTTAACAATAACAAAATTTCCGCACGGACCAACCCTGGTGAGAAAAAATTAAAACAATTTATATATTGAGATAGAAGTATATAATATATCTTGAGGGGAGCGATATAAGTAAGGTCACATAGCTTGTTGAGAAAATCAAATGTCCTTGTCTACAGTCTACTACCCCACATCTAGGGCAGTGCTAATTTCTTTTTTGTCACTTTGTTTATTAGTAGGGCTAAACCCATAAATGACATAGCCCAAATGAAGGATAAAGGAGGCAACATTTAAAAATGCCCAAAAGAAAGGGCGTTACAGAATTTTTGGAGCCATAAACCCAACAAGAGAAAATTGTTGGGTAGTAAATGACAAGAAGCAACGATCAAACAAAAGCCGGCGAAATAAATACTATGTGAGCCACCGTTTCCTGGAGACAAAGCCAGTGAAGCTGTTGCTATGGAAGCCACCGCTTCCCAAAGATAAAAGCCCTATGCTCAGGAGGCGAGGCCAGAAGAAACCAGCGAACAAAAACTGAATCTCTCTCTCTGTAGAGAGAGAGAAAAGAGAGCGTGAAATTTACTTTAGATTAGTGTTAATCTTGTTCATTCATATTCCGTCAAAAGAATTACAGATCGTGCATGCATTAAGAAAGAGATTTTCTCATGTCTCTTTATCCTCATTTACGTATCGCCATATATTTACTGAGTACCATTCTGATTTGGAAAAATGTCAAAATAACACTGGTATCAATAGTTCAGTTTACGCTTAAGATTAGCAAAGTATTCATTGGATCAATAACCTATATGAGAAGATTAATATTCTATGATTTCACTACAGTATGAATGAGGTATGACTTTAGTGATTAATTAAAGTTTTTCATAGATCTGGAATACCCAAGTTAATAAAAAAAAGGGTTAAAATGATAAAATGACTCACATATGAGTAAGGGTGGAACGGATCCGGATATCTCGAAAATTTAGAATATCTGGATCCGGATTCGTCGGATCTGTAATTTTAGTATCCAGATTCTAATTTGTGTCTTTCAGGTATCCGTGCTTTAGATATCTATCGAGATATTGTAATATTTGCGAATATTCAAATTCGGATCCGTGAAAATAATTAAAATATATTAAAAATACAAAAATCTAAAAATAATACATTAATTAAATCGCATCCACAAAAGCGTCAAATTTTCTCTCTTTTTTTGAAAGTTGATTGCATGTATTAAAGTAGAGTAAATGTGTACATTATGCATGGACAACCCTAGTAAATAACCATATCAAATTCTAGCCCCAAAAATGTAATGCACCCACATACACACAGAGATACAAAATTTATGAATATATATATATGACGTATTATATTATTAAAATTAAAATATAATATTATGAAACTTATTTTATATAGAAATATTAATATATAAGATTTAATTATTAATAAAATTTAAAATTTAATATAGTTTAAAAACACATATCCAGATCCGGATATCCAGGCTTTAAAATTAAGATATCCGGATCTATTTTCGACGGATCCGAGATTTTACTATCCGGATTCGGATCCGGGCATCCTAGATATCTTATTTTTGGAGCGAATCCGGAGCGGATCTCAAATTGAATCCGAATCTTAGATAATAATTCCTAGGCCATGAGTAACTTTATGTAAAAATTGGATCTTTTTAATCTATTTTTATAATCTCAAGAATTACATAGATATTTTGTTTTGCTTCGGTTTTTGTTATTATGCACCAAAATTTATTAAAAAAAATATTTTGCAAACTAAGTTACTAAATATTTACTCAAAATATATTTGATCTTAAGCTTGTATCTTCTCTGGTAGTTTTTTCTGTGTTTGCAAATTTTTGTGTGTTTGCTAGATAGTTTGTGTTGTAATTTTGAAGATATGGACATTTTAATTTTGTTTTCTGGTTTCAAGTATGTTTCACGAGAAAATCATTTTTTTAGTTTTGTAGTTGATTAGAGACCAATGGAAAGCTAGAATGAACTATACATCTCATTTCATAAAGTTCTTCTACATAGCTTATATCAAGTCAACGCTCAAAAATATTACAGAGAAAATGTCTCAACATAGCCACGTTGCATGATGCACGCAGGCTGTAGATTGCGGAAGCATTGGATATTGTGTTGTAATCTGTCTAGGCTTTACTAGGGTGGCACTTTGTAAGGTTGAGGTGTAACATGAAAGATCTAAGTAGAATTAACAAGTTATTATTGAGTTTCTTATTTGTTTGCAAAAAAGAGTCTCTGTTTTTTTACTTTTTTTTTGTAAACAAAACTGCATAAACACGTTTTAGGAAAGTAAAAAAAATTGCATATATTTTTAGGCTTCACACGGCACTGACATAGGGAATCCTTTCCATATGCACTGCCTCTTCTTTCCATTCTTTCTATGTAAGACTCTTGAGCTTAAACTTTGACGATGTTGGAGTAACTACAGCCTTAGCATCCTACATTCCAAATGTTCTTAAGACCTCTTGTACTTTCCTTGAGACATAATCAATGGTCATTTTTCTTTATCTATGATTATATCCATACCCAAAATTTTAAAATCCTTTCCCATATATTTCATTTCAAATTCATGTTTAGCTTCTCCTTTACGTCTTTGATAATTCTCTTGTTCCCTAATGCAATTAACATGTCATTGACATAAAAGAGTAGATAGGTAGCCTAATCAGTTTGAACATCCCTTATAGAGACACATGGGTCTTTATTGCTTATGTCGAATAGTTCATCTTTCAAAAAAACAGTTGAATCGTTGGTTTTATCTCCTTGGAGATTTTTTCAATCAATACAAGGACTTTCTAAATAGACATTTTGTTTGCGCTCCCTGGTTTTATAAAACCCTCAGGCTGAGTCATTAGGATCCTTCCTTAAGCTTCCATGTAGGAAAGCGGTTTTGCGTCCAACTGTTCTAGTTCGTAGTCTAGGTTTACCACAACTGATAATGTAAGCCTAATAGAGACGTGTTTTACAACTAGAGAGAAAATCTTGTTGTAAGCAATCCCTTCTGTATGAGAATACCCTTTAGCTACTATTATGCCCTTGTACCTCTCATCCTCAACACCTGAAATCTCTAGCTTTAGCTTAAAAATCCATCTACATCCAATAAGCTTTGCCTTGTGAGGTTTATCAATGAAATCCCATGTTATGTTCTTCCTGTGAGATTCCATCTTCCTCAGCTGCACCTTTCCAGAGCTTTCTTTCCTTGCTTCTCATAGCTTCTGCGTAAGATTTAGGTTCATCAACCTCCAACTCCTCAATAACATTGAGCGTGTAAGCTACAAAGTTTCCATCGTCATATTGAGATGGTGATTGAACTGCTAGAGTTTTCCAATGAAGAAGAAGAAGAAGAAGAAGAAGAAGAAGAAGAAGAAGAAGAAGAAGAAGAAGAAGAAGAAGAAGAAGAAGAAGAAGAAGAAGAAGAAGAAGAAGAAGAAGAAGAAGAAGAAGAAGAAGAAGAAGAAGAAGAAGAAGAAGAAGAAGAAGAAGAAGAAGAAGAAGAAGAAGAAGAAGAAGAAGAAGAAGAAGAAGAAGAAGAAGAAGAAGAAGAAGAAGAAGAAGAAGAAGAAGAAGAAGAAGAAGAAGAAGAAGAAGAAGAAGAAGAAGAAGAAGAAGAAGAAGAAGAAGAAGAAGGTCTGTTAGTAACTTCCTTAGTAACTATATCCTTGTACAACTAAAAGTTCTAAGGTGTCCCAGCTTTGTTTTAGTCCCTAACCAGAACTCTTCAGGTAATTTGAAATCCAGATTAGAATAAGGTAACATTTTAATCATATAGATTGTTGTAGATGTTGCCTTTGCCTAGAAACTTTGATCTAGACCAGATTCAGCTAACATGCACCTCACCTTATCTATAATAGTTTGGTTCATTCTTTTCGAAACTCCATTTTTTTGAGGAATGTAGGTGTAGGTTATGTACCTTTTAATACCAGTTTGTTTACAGTAATCTTCGAACTCTTTATTATAGAGCTCCAACCCATTATCAGTTCTTAAACATTTAATCTTCTTCTCTATTTTGGTTTCAGCTTTTGCCTTCCATTCTTTAAACTTAGAGAATACTCCATCTTTAGTCTTCAAAAAATAATTCAAACCTTCTTTGAAAATCATCAATAAAAGTCACAAAATACTTGCTCCAGCAAAACTATCCGGCTAAGATGGAGAACCCCACAGATTTGAGTGAACATACTCTAATATCTCTTTAGTCAAATGCTTTACTTTGTGAAAATTCTGCTTGTGTGACTTACCAATAATATAGTGTTCGCAGAATTCCAATTCCTTAACTTCCTTTTCTGTGATATATCTGGTTTTTACCAACTCAGACATGTTCCTAAAACTCATATGACTCAGGCATGAATGCCAAACATTAGTCATATTCCCTTCAACTCATGTAAGATTTGCTTCCTTTTTCAATAATGTTCCTTGAAGATAGTACAGACCTTGATGATATTTCCCTAAAATTACCTTTCGATCATCTTTATAGAAGTTAATCATCAAATCTTTTATTTCATATCGACATCCTGAAGTCTCCAATATTCCATAAGAAATCAAATTCATGCTCATTCATGGCATGTATATAACTCCTTTTAGGATCACGTTTGAGCCATCAAGATTTAGAATTTTGATCTTTCCAATCCTCTGAATGTTGTTATATGTGTTATTTTCCATTAACACTTTGCGTCCCTTGAATTCTTCCAAGACAAATAAGAAGCTCTTATCAGGTGATATGAAACGAGTAGCCTGAATCCACTACCCATTCTTCCTTGGTGTCTTGAGTACTGACTGCTAGGATTAATGGTTCCTATGATTCTTTTGCTGCTACATTACCTGAGTCTTATGGTTTGAATGATCTCTTATCAGGGAATTCTCGCTTCCAATGTCCCTCCTTACCACATATAAAACATTCCTTGTTGTTTTATTGTACTTAGGACGTGACTTAGATCTTCCAAATCGACTCTTTGATCTTCCTTTGTAAGGTTTTCCACTTCCTTTGTCAGTACGTTGATTTGATCTTCCCCTCTCAACCATAAGACCTTCTCCACCTGACCTTGTGAAATTCCCACTCTCTATCAACTCCCTTTCTTTAGATTTAGCAGCACCAGTAACCTCATTGAAACTAAGAGTATCTCTTCCATACTTTAGTGTCTCCTTGAGTTGATCAAACTTGTTAGGCAGTGAGTTAAGCAACAATATTGCTTGAACCTCTTCTGATACTTTTACTTGCAGGTTGTTTAGATCTGCAACAAGTTTTAGAAAATCGTCTACATTTTCATTAATAGTCTTGGAGTCATACATCTTAAAAGAATAGAACTGAGTTGTAGATATATCCGATTGGGAAACGAGGTCTCTGTTTACAGCTTATCCAAAGTACTCACACTGCAGCAGCAGTATCACAATGTTTGATTTTCCTTAATACCTTCTTCCCAACATTTAGCACAATCAGGTCCTTATCTTTCTTTAACTTCTCGAACTTGACTGGATCCATAACTGGTGTAGATTCAACCAGTCCATTTAATCCCTTCACTAAATCCTTTCCAGCTGACTCGGGTTCATCCTTTGTGTTTGAGGCATCCTTTAGTAGCTTCTAATCAGTAAGTATAGCCTTCAGACCAAGTACCCCAAAGTGTGCAAGCATCTTCACCTTACATAGAGCAAAGTCCCCAATATCGTTGAACCGATCTACTTCTATGTGTATGTTAGACATCGCCTATGGATCTGATACTCTCTCTCTCTCTCTCTCTCTCTCTCTCTCTCTCTCTCTCTCTCTCTCTCTCTCTCTCTCTCTCTCTCTCTCTCTCTCTCTCTCTCTCTCTCCTAAGTAACCTTAATAACCTTGAGCTCTGATACCACTTGTAAAGATTAAACTTAGGTTTACTTAGGATTCAATTTAACTTTGACATAGAACTAAAGCGTGAAAGTAAATACACAATAAACTTTAACGAGTTCCCGACCTATAACCGATACGTCTTGTGGGAGAACTCATACTCCCAAAATCCACGAGATCAAAGAGACTAGCAAACACCAAATCAGTGTGCTAGATCGTTTTGTTTCAATAAGATCAACTCAACTTAGCTAGAGAACACAATCAATCTTCTTAGATCAAATAGACTTAATCCTAAGCTATTTATCTTTGTTGATGTCTCATTTCTATTTCTTTTATGACTTATTGACGTGATCTTGCAGCTATAACCTTAACTTATGCTCCTTGTAATACACTTAACCTAATCACATACTAATCACCTATTTATATATGTGTATGTGACGAGGTTAATGCTGGAATGGGCTTGATATGTGACTCGGCCCATAATGAAGTAATTCCGCTGGCCCATCTGGTTGGCTATAACACAAAACCCAAAATTTCAATATAAACTTATAACCCATAGGTACAAATTTGATTGGTAGTTAAGGATGATGTTGAAGGTTCAAGGTGCATACTTGGAGACATGTGAACCACGAGCTAGAACACAATGCGAGAATTTCCTACTTTCATGGAGGATATGATGTGTTACATCACAATAAGTTTATGGAACTTTGAAAAGTTGATTCTCGAAGTTGTAGTTTATCATCTTTGGAAAGAAAGAAACAAAAGGCTCCATCTTTCAGTCTTAGACGTAAGCTCATTAGTCTCCATCATCTTTCACCAAGCCAATCAACACAAACTAAACTATATTACCTCTCTACACTGCTCTACATGGTTTCCATAAACTCACTCAATTGTCTCCCAGTCAGTGCTACACCATTTTGTCTCTAAAGTCGGTTTCTTACTCAACTTGCTAAGAGCATCTCGAAGAGGTCTTCAAACCCTTAAATTTTGAGGTTTTTAGTTCTCCAATAAACCCTCAAACCCTCAAATTTTGAGGCCATGAATAGTGAACCCTCAAATTTTGAGGGCATAAATAGTGAAACCTCAAATTTGAGGATGTAGTGTTCATACCCTCAAAACACTATTTATTTTTAATTTAGTCCTTATAATTTTGTAACTTACATATAATTGTACTTATATAAATTTTCTTATCACTTTAATCCTTATAACTATAATTCACTTAAGTATTCAAATATATCTTATATATACACATAACTAATACATAATATATATATATATATTCAAAATAAAATAAAACTAATATAAAATAACATTATTTAAATATAATTATTATTTCACATAACAATTATATTACATTGAACAATATATTACAAACTAAAGATTAAAAGTATAAGCACGAATATTTTACAATGAAAATTATACATATAAATATTACACAAATTAGAATCCATACATTAATATTAGTAATAAGGTAGATATGGTCCCGAGCATCCAAGATCACCAAAATATTGTCCATACAAATTTGGTGTAGTAGGAGATTGTTGTTGTTGTTTTCTTTTATGTATGATTCTTGCTTGTTCAGATCGAATAAAGTCACGTGTATTATTATCATCAATAGAGCTTACACTCATTAGAAATATTTTTTTTTCTTGCTCTATTTATTTTAGAGCTAATTTTTTGGCTTGATTTTGTATACGCAATTGGGTCATCTCGTAACTCCATTCTCTATGCGCTTTCTTTTAAGAAACTAAGGATTTGCTCACTTGAGTTATTACCTTCATCAAGTTTTCTTTTGAGTTTTGCTTTCTTCGATCCGATGGGACGTTGTGATGGATTTGATCGACCAACATCACTGCTTAAATTGATAGAAAATGAAGAAATCTTTGGAGATTGTGATATTGGAGAACCGGGAGTTTTATTCTCATTATCTGGAATACCAACATTGACATTATCGAAAAACTTTGGAATATCTTTCATCAAACTCCACACATGATCAAATTTGAAACTTTTTTTTATTTTGGATCTTGCGCCAATAACTTTTTTGCTTTTTCCATCTGCCTTTTATTAGAAGAAAATTGTCAAATGCATAACAAATATCATATATAAAAATAGATAAATAACATAATTAACAAAATATACACTTACAGGGTCATGTTCAGATGCACCGCTAAGATGCATATTCTCCACCTGGATAACTCAGCTCTTTAAATTTCTAAAAGCATACAAATTTGTACTCATTCTACCTTGAAGAGATATACTACTTCTAGTTTCCCAACTCTTATATTTTATTTCATTGTACCTTTGCTCTACTTTTTTCCACAGTTGTTTGAGAGCTTGATTATTGCTAACAATTGGATTTTGTGATATTTCTAAATACACACGACATAACAACTCATCTTATTGTTGATTAAATGACGAACCTCTGTTTTTCCATATTTTTAAGAAGGGAAAGATATTGATTGAAGTGCGATTTTTTCATTGGTTTGAGTCTATTATTTATACTCAATTATAAGTGGATAAGAATCCAAATGAATGGCCATAAATTGATTCCAAATTTTTTATATATTATTTATGTATATTTTACATATATATATATATAGGATAATTAACCAACAAAATTCAACATCAAAGAAAATCTATTAAATGGTATGGATTAAATTATGAGATTTTCTTATATTATCTATTAGATATGCTAGATATATGGATAAGAAAATAACAAAATTGCAGTCAAACGTTAATATGAAAGAGAATCTATGGAAAAGTATGAATAAAATTATGAGGATTTTCTTATCTATTGGATATGTTAGACATGTGGAGAGGAAATGATAAAATTTAATCTTACGGTTGATGTCAAAGAAAATCTATTGAATGGCATGAATTAGATTATGAACATTTTCTTATCTTATCTACTAAATAGGCTAGGCATGTAGATAGAAAAATGACAAAATTTAATCTAATGGTTGATATCAAATAAAATCTATTCAATGACATAGATTAAATTATGA
Source organism: Moricandia moricandioides (assembly GCA_905132885.1). NCBI lineage: Eukaryota > Viridiplantae > Streptophyta > Magnoliopsida > Brassicales > Brassicaceae > Moricandia > Moricandia moricandioides. The sequence continues at coordinate 45,331 of CAJHQQ010001891.1, forward strand.
AGATTTTCTTATCTTTTGAAATAGTAATATTTGTGTCTATAGAAACAAACATATGAACAAAAGAAAATAATATTCTTCTCTTATCATATAAAAGATGAATTTAATCTTGGAAAGTCTTCTTCTTTTCAAAACTCTTCTTCTTCTTATACATTTGAGTTTGATCAATGGATAACAGATGACCATGCAACAATGGAGAGAATAACAAATTGCGGTTAATTTATTTCTCAACAATAATCGTCTTATTCACCAACTCACTCAAGAAAATAATCACGTAAGTTATCGAGATTCTATTTCTAGTCATACAGTTTTTTATTGGGATTGAGAAAATGCTCATCGTAATTTATACAATGATTATTTCTATAAAATTTTGTATATAGTGAACGAGAGTTCCATCGACAATTTTGAATGTCCATAAAGTTATTTCTTCAGTTTATCGATGTTGTTAAACAACATGACAACTACTTCAATCAACGACGTGCTAGTTCTAGAAGACTCGGATTATCGACTCTACAAAAAGTCACTACTACAATTGGTATTTTGGCATACGGTATGCTCGCTGATACCACTGATGAATACATCAAAATAGGAGAGTCTATAGCAATTAGATTTATGAAGAAATTTTGTCGTGCAATTGTATAAGTGTTTTCAGAGTGGTATTTAAGATCACCAACAACATAAGACATTGCCAGACTTCTCAACATCCGCCAATAAAGGGGATTTCAAGGAATGTTAGGTAGTCTTGATTGTATGTACTACAAGTGAAAAAATTGTTCAACTGCATGGGCATATGCTAATTTGCAGGTCAAAGAGGATCTCCCACATATTATTCTTGAAGCCGTTGCAGATTATGATCTATGGATATGACATGTTTACTTTGGTATTCTAGGAAGCAACAATGATATTAATGTTTTGAAGTCCTCTAATTTATTTTCAAAGCTTGCTCAAGGTACCGTTCCTCCAGCTAATAACACAATTCAAGGTAAAGAATACAACATGGACTATTATTTAGCGGATCGTATTTATCCAAAATGGTTAACCATTTTCCAAACCATAAGTGATCCCCAAGGTCCAAAGAAAAAATTATTTGCAGCAAGACAAAAAGCATGTTGGATTCGGAGTTCTACAAACAAAATTTCTATCATAGCGGGATAATCACAATACTGGAAGAAAGAAGTATTGCATGATATAATGACAACGTGCATTATAATGCATAACATGATAATTGGAGATGAACGTGATATCAATGCACCGGTTATAAATGCAATACCGGCACCACAAGCAACCATTGAAATGGCGACAAATGAAAGTACTCACTTTCAAAAGTTTTTAACGGATTAAAAAATCAAGACATTCATTTTTTACTTTGAAATGGATTTTGATTGATCATATATGGAAACACTATGGAAACAAGAATAAAGAGTAATTTACCCTTTAATCTTTATGAATTAATGTATGTTTTATATTATTATGTTATATGTTTTTGTGTTGTAATAAATTGATTTATAAATATTGTGTTTAATATTTCTAACGTGTATGTATTATTTATCTATATAAAGTTTAGTGACTAGAATTAGTTTTTATTGACTAAAATGCAAAAAACATAAAATTTTAAAGACAAATATGAAATTCTTCTTGGAACAACTCACCCACAAATCCTTATTTTAAGGATTATCCACCTTCTTAGAGATGCTTTAAGCTTATTATCCATCTAATGTATAAGAGGTCAAAAGTGAAAGATATGAATATATGATCAGGTAGTAAAGAATTAAAATGATAACATTTGGAGAAAGAAGACTTGATGTTATTCTCTAATCTCCTAGAAATTCCCTATGAAAATATTGGCATGATGTAATAGAAGCTTCATCAAACAAACTAAATGAGGTAATGAAAGAACTGAACCGAATAGAACAAAAAGTACACAAACAACACACCATAATAAGTCAACATAATCCATAGTTCGTCAATACAAGCATAAAAAAACCTGCAACTGGTAGTTGAGGTTTCCTTTTTTTTTAATAAGAGAAAAAAACGAACGACTAAATTGATTCAAAAGGGGGTAACACACTTACTCATCTTCTCAGTACTCCTCCTGTTGGTACTCTCCTTCCTCCTCCTCATCCTCGTACTCACCTTCTTCATCTGCGGTTGCGTCTTGATATTGCTGGTACTCTGAAACAAGGTCGTTCATGTTGCTCTCTGCTTCTGTGAACTCCATCTCGTCCATTCCTTCACCTGTGTACCAATGCAAGAAAGCTTTCCTCCTGAACATAGCTGTGAACTGCTCACTCACACGTCTGAACATCTCTTGGATCGACGTTGAGTTCCCAATGAAAGTGGATGCCATCTTCAGACCGGTAGGTGGGATGTCACATACTGTTGATTTCACATTGTTGGGAATCCACTCAACAAAGTAGGAAGAGTTCTTGTTCTGCACGTTCAGCATCTGTTCATCAACTTCCTTTGTGCTCATCTTACCACGGAACATGGCAGAGGCTGTGAGGTAACGCCCGTGTCTTGGGTCAGCAGCACACATCATGTTCTTGGAGTCCCACATTTGTTGGGTGAGTTCAGGGACTGTGAGAGAACGGTACTGCTGAGATCCTCTTGAGGTGAGAGGAGCAAAACCCACCATGAAGAAGTGAAGACGAGGGAATGGGATCAGATTGACAGCAAGCTTACGGAGGTCAGAGTTGAGCTGACCAGGGAATCTCAGACAGCATGTGACACCAGACATTGTGGCAGATATCAAATGGTTCAAATCACCAACTGCATAAAGAGAAAGAACATATATATGAGTTACCTACTAGCCATATCACATGCACATCACACCAACATGCACAGCAAGAACAAAAAAGATGAGTCTGAAGAAATCACACTAATAAAAGAACACGCAGTAAACTTTGAGATCGTGAAGGCCGTCAATAATCATGCTCTTCTACACAACAACCGGATTCTAAATTTCTCTTATGTTACAAGACGTACCAAATAATCACATGACTCTATTCTTAACCAGAATAGTAGCTTAAAGAATTCATTGTGGTGATGAGATCAATGCAGATAACCAGATAGTATAAAACAGGAGCAATAACACAAGACCAGAAAACACATAGATAGTGACTGGTTGAGAAATTGCAAGTTAGAATTACTATACAAAACAATGACCAAATCAAGTAAACCACCAAGACAAAGCATATCAACTACAGATGAAAAGACATATCGACAGATCTAAACATTTAAACACTACCACCAATGTAACCATGAAGCTTAGTAGAGCTTACAGCTAGGGGTTGTGAGTTTGAGAGTCCTGAAGCAAATATCATACAAGGCCTCGTTGTCAAGAACCATGCACTCATCAGCATTCTCAACAAGCTGATGAACAGACAAAGTAGCGTTGTAAGGCTCAACAACAGTGTCAGAGACCTTAGGCGAAGGGAACACAGAGAATGTCAACATCATACGGTCAGGGTACTCCTCCCTGATCTTCGATATCAACAAAGTTCCCATCCCAGATCCAGTTCCTCCTCCCAAAGAATGACACACCTGAAACCCTAAAGAACCAGAAAAAACACTCACAGTTCAAGAAAACAGAGCACAATCAATAATAACATCGAACAGATCTAGAAGATTCTATTTACCTTGGAGGCAGTCACAGTTCTCAGCCTCCTTACGAACAACATCGAGGACGGAATCGATAAGCTCAGCACCTTCAGTGTAATGTCCTTTCGCCCAGTTGTTACCAGCACCAGACTGGCCAAAGACGAAGTTATCAGGACGGAAGGTCTGACCGTAAGGTCCAGATCTGAGACTGTCCATGGTTCCAGGCTCCAGATCCATGAGCACAGCACGAGGGACGAATCTACCGCAGCTAGCTTCGTTGTAGTAGACGTTGATACGCTCGAGCTGTAGATCTGAGTCTCCGGTGTAACGACCGGTTGGATCTATGCCGTGCTCGGCGCAGACGACTTCCCAGAACTTGGCACCGATCTGGTTACCGCACTGGCCACCCTGGATGTGAAGGATCTCTCGCATTTTCGCTGGATGGAGACGAAGAAGAGAGGGATAGATCTAGGGTTTTCGTAGTGAAGTAGAGCGAGTGAGAGTGGTTTTTATATTAGCGGAGATGCCCAACGGGTTTTTATTTTTTTATTTAATATTGTTCTGTGTTTATTATCCCTTTATTATTATTTTCCCTCTTAATATCTTTAGGCGCCTATTTGTTGTTTTCGAAATTTAAAAATAGTCTGTTTTGTAACGCCTAATTTCAAAACTATTTATTTATGCGAATGTCAGTTTTCCCCTTAAATATTAATTTGATTTCTGTGTCAGGAATCAGGATATATAGTGAAAGCTCCAAATCGTATTAAATATTTATTTCTTTTTTATAATTTTGTTTTTGTGCATATGTTTTTATTTTGTATATTTTCCGTCAATTCATGAAGGTGTTAAAAAGGAATGATGGAGGAGCACATGTTTTATTCTTGTTAACAGAGCAGTATAACGTGCTTGGAAAGACCGAATTTCACTTTGACCAGAGATCTTTTGTGGAAACGGTAAGAAAAACAAAAACAATTTAAGAAGAGCCAAACTGAAGTTTTCTTTTTAGATCCAAAAAGCTAGAAACTTTACTCAACACCAAGGTGATGAGCATGTTTCTTTTTTTTTTAAAATCACCCGAAAAAATAATTCAGAAACTACTGTCAATATTTATCTTATAAATCTAGCCCAATGAATATTTAATCTAAACAGATTAAAATGACAATAGAGACATAGTTTATTATGGAAGCCCAACTATTTCGATTTAAGGAACAATTTGCAGTTCGAGGTAACAAGCTACGAGTCTACAGATAAGAAACCAATACCGAATCGCCTTGCAGTCAAACAATTACTCAACAAACCGTGATCTCTGGAGTAAGGCACATAATGTACGTCCTAGATATATAGAGTAGTTGAAGCGGGCTAACATTATAAAAAGACAAGCCAAAGACCATTATTCATATACATTTCTTGACTTACTTATTGAAGACTTAGAATGATCTCTTCAAGTTGTATTGTCTTGTGCTTTGTTCTTTGTATTCATCATATTTATTGTCAAGAATATTAAACCAGAGCAAACTATCTTAGACTATTGTTTTCCTAAACTTTACTATATTCGTATAAAAATTTTGATTGTAGGTTTCCCACATTTTGGCGTCGTCTCAAACTTTAAGAGTTCGATCAAAGATCATCCAAATCGCAATAGATCTCAAAACCATTGAAATTGACTACAACAACGCACCGATCCAAGCTAACGATGTCATTTTAACTTAGTCGAGCACCATCGTCACCGGGGAACTTAGCAATGCCCAAACCAACAACATGTCCTTCATCTTTTGCTATTTTCCTCCTTTATCCTTGTTTTTATTGCTTCCCTCTTATGTCTCCTCATCACAATCCCAACAATCTCGGAGATTGTCTCCCTCATGTTATCGTGAATGTTGGTATCCTTAGAGCATATGATTTGGTTGTATCAACCTATGGAGACTTATCTTGGTCTCAAACTTATCAACCTCTACACCTATCTTGGAGCTGAGACCGAAGTCGAATATGTCCCATAGACATTCCTTTCTCGTGTTTCAAATGGATGCCAAATTTGGATCCAACAACTAACATATGTCATATTCAATATTTCTTTCCAATTTTTTTATCTAACTATGTAATATTTGATTATAAACTTGATTGTTTTTCTATTAGCAATAGAAACATCTACTTGCATTGTTTTATTTTCAAAATGAAAATTTTTATTTACTATGAAAGTATACCATACTGAGAGTTGTCAGTAGACCAAAGAGATAATTCTTCCCAAGAGGAATGCATACAACATATATTCTACACAACACCCATCTTGGTTGTATTGATTGATCGAGGATTACCATGAATTAGAAAGTTAAGGCATATTGCAACAAGTCAATGCTGATTGCTACGATTAATTTAGGTTATTGTTTGGTTGAAGTAGAGGAAAATATATAGAGTAAAAGTGTTTTATTATCATTTAATCTATTTTACTAATTATTTTAATCTTTTATGGTTTGAGAGTAAACTTTACCTTCTTATTTGAAGTCGGAGTTATTGGTAAATATTAGGTGAATGAAAGTAAATAACTGGAATAAAAATTAGAAATTAAAAAATAAAATAAAATATAACATAATTGTTTTATTTATAAATAACCATAAAGAAAAAATCGTGACCAAAGTAAACATATTATAAAAGACTAAAACTTTCTTTTATATAATTGGTTTATACAATAATTGTAATAATAGTAAAATTGATTTTATTGATATATTAAAGAATATATATTATTGATAATCAAAGCACCAAAATAGTATAAATAAACAAATATTTTATATAAGTTTATTTGAATTTTATTTACTCTAATTTTCATTTTGTTTTCTTTTTTATTTTAATTCTATTTAACTTTCATCTAGTAAATCTAAAGTGTTAATAGTCACACTCTTAGTTTTGTTGCTTTTATCTGTAAAAACATCTCCAAAAAATACTCTTTAACATTTAATATGAAGTTTTCTGTTTTCCAGAAAAGAATTTCAAAATTTTAATTTGAATTTTTAGGTTGTAATAATCATATTTGAAATTTCATTATTCAAAACTTCAAATTTGAAGTTTTTTTATTTTTTTTTGTATTTGGTCCTTACAATACACATCAAATTATGATTGTTAAATATTTTGTTGTTTATCGTTTTAATATTTACAAATTTTATAATTCATAAATATATCAAATTTGTTTTTATAAATTTAGTTTTAATTCTTTGAAAGATAAAGAATTGAGCTTCATTTTTGCAAATAGTTGATCATATATATAAGTATTAAGGAAATAATTTATGGAATAATGTGGCATTTTATAATTTAATATTTATTTATGTATTTCTATGTTTTTTTATATTTTAGTGTAATATTATATTAACTAACTTTGGTGTAATATATATATATTATATTTTCGGCGTAATATTTTTATATGAGCTAGTTGTTTATAAAAGTTCTACAGATTTAAATTTTTTTTGTCAACTTTTCGTTTTATTAAACAAATCTTAATGGACTGTTTTACAAGCAATTCAAGACTAATAAAAGTACATTTAGCCCAAGATGAACCCATAGTTAAAGATAGAGTTGAAATACATGAATAACACGTATGCAACACATGTTAATCTCTAGGCTTCACCATTGCTTCGTGAATCGAAGAGAGAGACACTTCGCCAGAAACTTTGGCCAGGCAATCACGCTCACCGTCTTCGATTCTCCTGAATTGCTTGTTTGCTCCCAAACTCCTTCAAATCCCCGACTGTTCTTCTAAGATTATCCTCAAACCATTAGAGTTAAAACCGATGAAGACCTTCAAACAAAACTCGAGACACAACATTGTTGGAACGCTAGTCAATGCGACTGCCCCAACTCTTCTATTTCTGCTTCGAATCTCCATAGAATCTTCAATCTCTCAAATCTTAACTTTCATGGATACTTTGCTATTTATATGCGAAGATTGATTGCAAATCCAAATCAAGAGTTGAGCATATCTAATAAAAGGAAAAAAACAATCCTAGAGAAACAAAAGAATTGGAATTAAGACCAGAAGGAGGAGAGTTAAAACTCACAACAAAAAACTAAACAAATTTCGAAAATGGAAGGTTTAATTGGACTTAGACAAAGAGGGAAAATCACCTAGTGAGATTAAAAATCCGCGAAACCGGCGCAAAGGTTCGATCAACAGATCGAACTATTTACATTCAAAAAACAAAAAGAGAAAGGTAATCGGCGGCAAAAGCCATTGACCACCGCATATCGATGATAAGATTAAACGAGTTCTAGAGAGAAAATAGAGGAAATAAAGAGAGAAAATGTTTTACTAACTCCGTTCTACAAATTTAAATTAATTATCAAAAATATAAGGAGTGTAGTATAATATACAAATGTTTTCGAAGTTAAGTTTTGATATAGGAGAAGAACAATTTGAAACTTTGAAAACTTCAAATTATAGTGTTTTTTGGAAATTTTCTAAATCACATGGAAGTTTGTGTTTGTATGATGTATTTCGTTATGAATGGATAATATTATTCATTTGTAGGTCTTCTTTATTTTCCCACTTGTAGGTCTAGTGTGGTTTAGTGTGATCCAAATAATAGTATAAGAAAATCCAAAAACATAAGATAATAGAAGGTAATATTATTCACTCCTAGTGGCCCAATTAATTAATATAGTATAAGTTTTCAAAAATTATATTCTTCTACCCGTAGTCGAACCTAGTTCAATTAGGTGGAAGACAATTATCTTAACCATTGGACTACAGAAGATTTACAATATCGAAGGTATAACATTTTCTAAAAACGCAAAATAGGAAAGCATATCGGCGACATTGACACTTGGCACTTTGACAGACATTACAAAACGACATCGTATAAAATTTTGTATGTTTGTCCGCGTTTTTCTTGTTTGACTAAAAATCCCGAAGAATTGGTCATTGAGTTTGTAAAAAATATTTGAGGGAATGTTTAATAATATCCGAAAGCCATAAAAGACCTTTGGGGGCTCTACTGCTTTCGTCGTCTCCTCCAACAACAACAAAAAAAAGTCGTCAATATTCCCATTGTAGCTTCCTCCAAAATCCTCCGTCGTTCTCTTCCCATCGCACGCAATCCAATCGCCGGATTCTGATTCACCTTCATCCTCCTTCCTTCCAGGTACTTTCTTGATTTTCTTGTTTGATTGCCTTCGTTGACTGTCTTCTAAATTGGTTGATCAAATAAAATAGTTTGGTGGAACCATACTCTGGCGATTTGGGTGTTGCGTTCGAGCGGAGATGTTTGGAGTTTAGATATGACTCTTAAGTGGTTGTGTTTTTAATTTGAGCTGTTCTGTTAGAGATATGGATGGAGAGTCTACTTCTTGGATAAGGAGGACCAATTATTCTCACACTGTTTGTCATCGTATCATCACCCCTAGATCAGATTCCATCCCTATTACAACCAACCGAGACAAGTCTTCCGGATTCAAAAGAATGCCTCTCAACTCACTCGTTGGACCTTCTCAGGCTAAGCAGCAAGCCACTGTTGCCTCTGAGATACATAGAAACCCTTTAACCAACAGGAAGAGAGCTGCTTCTCCCTCTCCTCGGATGACTGTTTCTGATTCTTTTAAAGAAGCAAAGTCTGGCGTCAAGAGATTCTCAACTCCACATCCTATAAGAGTTGAACCTGAGAAAGGAGCCAAGGGCAACTTGTCCCGCAAAAGTTCCTTTGAGAAACTATCACACGCTCTACGGCCTCTATCTTTCTCAGGTCCTTTAAAGGACAGGCCCAAGAGCAAGAAGGAGATGCGGTCTTCAAAGTCTTTTAATCATGCTGGTAATGAAGTAACTGCTATGGGTGTGCTTGAAGAACACCGTGTTGATACGTCTAAGCTCACCCGTGGAGACTTGTTTGCTCATGGGAAGTTTAGCCAACTTTACCATGGAGTGTACAAAGGCGAAGCTGTTGCTCTCAAGATTACTCAAGCTCCTGATAATAACGAAGATAGATTCTTGGGAGCTCGTTTGGAGAAACAGTTTACCAAGGAAGCCACTCTTTTATCTCGACTTAGCCATCCAAATGTTGTCAAGGTGATTTGTTTATTATGAATGATGTCTTTGGTGTGCTTAACTGAATGGTTTGTTTTTGTATCAGTTTGTGGGAGTGAATACTGGAAACTGTATCATCACAGAGTATTTAGCTAATGGGTCATTGAGATCATATCTACAGAAGCTGGAGAAGAAATCCCTTCCTTTGCCACAGCTAGTCAAGTTTGGCCTAGACATTGCGAGAGGAATGGAATATATTCACTCAAGAAAGATAGTTCATCGGGATCTTAAGCCCGAAAACGTGTTGATTGACAAAGATTTCAACTTGAAGATTGCAGACTTTGGAATAGCGTGCGAGGAGGAGTACTGTGACATATTGGGGGCTGAGACAGGAACGTATAGGTGGATGGCACCTGAAGTGTTAAGAAGGAAACCACACGGAGGTAAGTCAGATGTATATAGTTTTGGACTTGTTTTATGGGAAATGGCAGCTGGAGCATTACCATTTGAGGAGATGGGTCCTGTCCAAGCTGCTTTCGCAGTCATGCACAAGGTAAAGACATCATCTCCTCTGCTTATTTCATGACTGGGGAAAGTTTTTTGAAGAGTTTTTTTTTGTGTCAGAACGTAAGGCCGGTGATACCGAAGAAATGTCCAGCGGCGGTGAAAGAGCTGATTGAGCAGTGCTGGTCGACGCAAACAGAAAAGAGACCAGACTTCTGGCAGATTGTCAAAGTGTTGGAACACTTTGAGAAGTCACTGAAAAACGAAGGGAGACTCATTCTAATGCCGAACCAGATCTGTCCACAAGCTAAGAAAGGTAATAAATACTGGACTCAGATCTTCGGCTCTGGCCACCAACACGGCAGCAGCAACAATGAAACTGTAAGCTCTGCCATGCCTAAGCCTAGATTCGCCTGACAGACTCTTTGACGCTCATTTTGTGAATATAAAAAAACAAGCGTCAGTGGTTATGTGTTTGTTTTTGCGTTCATCCACTGTCTCTCTGTCTATGTTTTTTTTTTTGTTTTTGATAGGACATCTTCTTCTTGGTTTGGCTCGGTCTTTTTATTTTGATTTATACAGAACAATTGTGAAAGATTGTTTCATGGGTTATCACTTTTACTTCATCTTATCAAATCTGTTCTTAAGATGAGCCTTTTACGAGTAATTATAACGAAGAAAAGATCTTAAAATGAAACCATGCCCATAATCTGTTCGACGAAATAACACTAAACTTAGACCAACAAAGAAGATAGAAACTCAAACACCAGTAGAACCGAAACCACCATCACCACGAACAGTATCATCCAAATCCTCAACCTCCACCACTTGCGGCGTCACGATCTTCTCAATTATTATCTGCGCGATTCGATCTCCCACCTTCACCTCGAACTCAACATCTGAATGGTTGAACAGAATCACACCAACCGGTCCTCTGTAATCCGCGTCGATGACTCCCGCTCCCACATCGATCGAGTGTTTCCAGGCGAGACCAGATCTGGGAGCGATTCTCGCGTAGGTTCCTTCAGGGACGGCGACGCTGAGATCCGTCGGGATAAGCGCCTTGCCTCTCGCCGGAACTTTGGAATCCACGGCGCTTGAGAGATCGTAGCCGGCGGAGAGAGGAGAGCCTCTTGTAGGCAAAACAGCTTTCTCGGAGAGTTTCTTCACTTTGAAGAATGGTTCGGAATCGCCCTTTCGATCGAGCTTCTGGAGTTTCGCCACTGGCTCCTTGACATCGGGACTGTTGCTCTTGGATTCAACGCAGGCCATCGTGGGAAGAGGAAGACGAGTTGTTGAAGATAACCGCCGCGAGTAGAGAAACCCTAATTTCAATTGAGGTCGAATTGTTGGTGGTGCTGTGAAGAAGAGGCGTCGTGTTTCCGCCATTAATGTAGACAGTAGTGAGTGAGTGGCGCCAAACTTTCCCTCCACTTTCTGTCAATCTTCAAATGGGCTTACCAACTTTATCGGCCCATTAGCCCAATTACAATAAATGAAATTTAGGGTTTATCGGTCGGTGGGGGTTGAGAGAGTTAAGCTGTTTGGTAATCTTTTGCTTTTGTCTTCGTTGTCATGTTTTCTCTGATACTCCACGGAAGAAGGTCGGTGGAGTTGCAGAAATGGCGTAACCTGCGAGTCTCTGTGATCTTTCTGCAAAATGCATTTTCTTTCTCTTCTACAAATGTGAGCCCTCAAGGAAACACTTTCACAGTCTCTTATCTCGTTGAATCATTGGGTTTAGCTACAAAACTTGCTGAATCAATCTCAAGGAAAGTTACCTTCGAGGACAAGGTAAACCCAGATTCGGTTCTAACTCTTCTTAGAAGTAATGGGTTCGAAGATTCTCAGATCTCTAGGATCATCACTACTTACCCACGACTGCTCATAGAAGATGCTGAGACGTCTCTTCGTCCCAAGCTTCAGGCTTTACAGTACAGAGGAGCTTCAAGCTCTGAGCTCGCGGAGATTGTTACAAAAGTTCCCAAGATCTTGGAAAAGAGAGTGGGGAAATCTCTGAGCTTGTACTATGATTTCGTCAAAGACATTATGCAAGAAGGTAAGCTGTCTCCTTCTTGGACAGAGGGTAAGGTTAAGAACAGGATCCGAAACATATCTGTTTTGAAAGAGTTGGGTGTGCCTCAGAACTTGTTGTTCTCTCTGCTCATCTCCAGGTGCCAACCTGTTTGTGGGAAAGAGAAGTTCGATGAGACACTCAAGAAAGTAGTTGACATGGGTTTTGATCCGACCAAGTCCAAGTTTGTGGAAGCTCTGCATGTTGTCTACGAAATGAGCGGTAAGACGATTGAAGAGAAGGTGAATGTGTACAAAAGGTTAGGGTTTAGCGAGGATGATGTGTGGAGAATCTTCAAGAAGTGGCCTTTCTTTCTGAAATTCTCGGAGAAGAAGATAGCTCAGACGTTTGAGACACTCAAGAAGTGTGGTCTTGTCGAGGAAGAGATTCTTTCGGTGTTGAAGATGCGTCCAGAGTGTATACGCTCCTCAGAGGCGAAGATACTGGAGTCTGTTAATACATTTGTAGGGTTAGGATTCAGCAGAGATGAGTATAAGACGATGATCAAGCGGTTTCCTCAGTGCTTTGGTTATTCTGCAGAGTCGTTGAAGAAGAAGTTTGAGTTTCTGGTGAAGAAGATGAAATGGCCACGGGAGGCTGTGGTGTTGGTACCTTCAGTGTTCGGATACAGCTTGGAGAAGAGGATAGTGCCAAGGTGTAACGTAATCAAAACTCTCATGTCGAAAGGATTGATCAGAAATGGAAACCCTCCAATTTCATCTGTCTTCGTTTGTACCGATGAGGAGTTCTTGAACAGATATGTGATGAAGCAGGGCAAGCTAGTGCCTAAGTTGATGGCCATGTTTACAGGACAGCGTGTTTCATAGTTTCGTCCCTGAATCTTTTGATAGACATTATAAGAGTATTTGAAACCATTTTTGTAGTCTCAGTTCTACTTGGGTACGACCCGTTTCTGATAATATACAATCCGACTGAGGAAATAATATAAATTGAGTAATTCATTTGTTAATCACAATCAAAGTTCATATTTTATGTTAAAAATCGATAGATTTTCCATATAATAATGTATGAAAACCGAAAAGCTATGATAACTCAAAACTTGGAGTCATCACAAAGATTTCTCTCTCCTCTCTTAGAGAGAGAGATTTCTTTCGTTTCATCTTTCTTACCACACTTATATCTTTCAGAAAGATGAACCGTTATCTTTTTTGTTTGTAAAATAAATTTCGATCTCTTGATCGATTTGTTTTCTTTTCGCTATTAAGCGATTTTCCTTTTTGTTGTGTTTTCTTCAAACGAAACAAAACTGATCTTCATACTTTTATCAGTTATCTTCGTTTTCGTTTGATTGTAATAAAGTTTCGACCCTAGGTCGATATGCAAAGTGGCCCTCTGAATTTTCACGTTAAACCCTATCTATCCCTTTTCGATTGAAGTATCTCATAGGTGCTATGAGGGTAATTTCGCGTTTGCTTCTCCCGTCAATCCTTAGTGGGGCGGATTTAAAGCTTTCCGGTTCAAGTTCACCGGAGGCGGCGGCGTGCTCCTCATCCCTGGAAGATGAAGAACGGCAAGGAAATAGAAAGGAGAAAGAAGAGAGGCTGCTTGATTGGTTGGATTTGCAAGAGTGTCTGGAGTTAATCTTAGAAGCATAGTGGCTGTAGGATGGAATTTTCTCGGCCAAAACCGGTGGATCTCCGTCTTCTCCCAACTATCCTCGCATGTCTGACGCGTGGTGTGGTGAAGAAGAAAAGAAGACACGTGTATAGGGTGACTTGAATATTTTACTTGGGCCTTTCACCTATTTTGTAATCCAACCCGATATAAATGTTTTTTTGTACTACTCTAAGAAAAAAGGATAAATAGTTAAGATTCTCCAGGAGTTTTAGAGCTTATACGACAACAATAGACAACGGAATTAATCACTTTCAGCTTAAGTGAAAAGGTGTCTGGTCAGCTTTCATTAATCAAATCTTACACACCAGTCACATACAGACTAGCCGCAAACACGATGTCGCGTTTTATAGCGTTTGAAGCCGAATCCATTTTCTTGTGTAACGCTGAGTTCCCCATAATGGCGGCTGCGTTCTTGAACTCACGACAAGTCTCGTCTAATCTCACAATGGTCCGAACTATCAGACCTTCAGGGACATCAGTCAATTCACATATCTCTGCAAATGGAGTCCCCTGCAACGATATCAATCATACGATATGTTCAGTAAAAGATGTGCGAATGTGTTCAAATGTAATAAGAAAGGTTGCTCAGACCTTTGCCCATTCATAAACAACTTCGACCAGACCAAATTTGAGATTCTCCTGTGCATATTCTTCAGGGTCTATTTGTAAGTTGTATTGAGCTTGAAGCTCACCAAGTCTGATTGCTGTATCATAGACTCTGTCCAAAACAGGGTCAATAACTAAACTGATCAAATCATGAAGCGAGTGATCGTAACACACCTTTGCTTAGCCTTAGCTAGTTTGGGAGTAAGTGAAGGCGCCGAAGTGTTTTTCTGTTGGAAGACAAAGGCAGACATTATAGCAACTGCTTCTTCTGGTTCCAATTCTTCGAACTGATTCTCGAACAGACACACTGTGCAAATCAATTCTTCCCCAGAATTCATCTCGCAAGCCACACGGCCTTTGATTTGGACGACGAGGTCATCATCTATACACCCAATTTTCTTCAGAACATCGATCTGCAAGAAGATTTAGAGCTCTACATGTTACTCAAATCCATCATACACAAAGAGGAAACAAAGATGCATGTGAACGTTTCTCATTGGATCGTACCCTTCCTTGAAACGCAGGCATCTGCAATAGGGCTTCATCGGACATTTGGAATTCGAGATCTTTGAGATCTTTCTTATGCTTCCTAATCTCCCTAGCTAGCTTCATGTGCTCATCCAATTTGACACAACCGTGGCACTTATTCATGGACATCTTTTGTAACAAGCTGGTCCATTTATAGTATGTCTCCACTAGCTCAGCATCTTTCAGCTTCAAATCTAAAATAAAATAATGAAATGAGTTTATGGCAGAAATGAATTTGCAGCCAGAAGAGAATAATAAGGGGCTAAAATCAAGTTGAAGAACCTTTAACTGGGTCTAGAGCAGGAGGAAACTTGTTTCCGTCTGATTTCAGATCCAAAAGCTGTTGAACTGTATGAGAAAAAGCTGTCTTGTTCCCATCTTCAAGTAGACGCACCTGATCAATCTTTATCTTGCTAACGCATATACACAAGAATTCTTTGTTATCAAACGCTCTGACCTCGTACCCTACGCCAGCAGCGGCTCCATGGTACGGGAGCTCTATCTTGATAACACCGGTACCTTTTCGAGAGCTGGCCATCGAATAATAGTCATCCTCAAAAGCACGTTTTGACTTGGGCGCAATAAAGAAACCTTGAGAGGGATCTGAGCTTTTCTTGCCAATGCTGACCATATTTTTCTCTAGTGGCGGTATTTCAGATTTTATCACCAAAACAACATATTGTCTGTTTGAAAGTCCCTTCAGTACGACTCCAAGTAAATTGTCTATGCCCTGTAAAATTACACAAATGAGCAACATAATTATGAACCAGAAAATAGAGAGGTGGAGACTGGGCCTCACCGTTTCAGATTTCATGACCACTACTCTTCCGGGTACAAGATGTTGCTGGGCAGGAGGAGATTGCATGACTGCTTCCGACATTTTGCTGTTACATTCGTTTGCTTCCATATACATCTCATAGTAATCTTCAATTGCTGGTTCACCTTTAATACAACTAGACGCACAAAGCAACAGGTTAATCCATGAAATCATCTGGAGTTGAATACATAGGTGACACAAACAAAAAGGTAGAATAATTGTGTTTTTTACACATTTTTGAGACTACAAATATTAGTGCTACGCATATAAAGAAGTTAAGTAGTTTTGCAGTCTTTCTAGTATCCATAAGATAAGGGATTCGCCTTACTCAATAGTTTTGACAGGTAGAGAACGTTTCAGCATGAGAAGTTGTTGTTTCTCGGGCAGCTTCTTTTGAGCATGGAATTCAGCAAAACTTCTTTTCAGCATGTCCTCCACCTTACAATTTGGAAAACTGACGAGTCAGAAAAAGTCCAATGAAAGGCTTGGTACCAAAAGACATGCACTGTCAAGTCCAATGGCTGTAAATCCATGGGAACTACAGGCATGCAACTATTTGAGATGGTAGATCAATGGTCCAGACATTATGATACCTTCAATTCTTCAACACGTAAAAGATGGAGGATCATTATGTAGGTTAATCGGAACTGAGATTCTAGTCTTGTGGCGCTTCCAACAATTATACGCCTGAGATCACTCTCATCGGGAACTTCATCGCGACACATGACAACAACTGTGCCAGTTTTGTCAAGTCCTCTTCTGCCAGCACGCCCTGCCATTTGAGTGTACTCTCCAGGAAGCAACGATCTGAATTCTTTTCCATCAAACTTCCTCAAAGCATCAAAAACAACCTGTAGTGTAAATCATGGAAAAGTTACAGGAAAACTCATAGAGGAGATGTGTGAATACCACATTTGTTAAAGAAATTCCAACACACTTGAGACAATAACTTGGAATGACATTCTCAACAACTCAGCAATAACCTTAAACTCTTCCCCTAACAAATGTCGTATGACAATCCATTATACGTATGTTGTAAACGCCACTTAACACTGTAACACTAAATTTACATCAGCAAAAGAACAAACGAAAAGCCTCACCGTTCTAGCCGGAGCATTAACCCCCATAGCGAACGTTTCCGTTGAAAATAACACCTACAAAAAGATGACAAACGACCAATTTCCGGAAGAGATTATAAAAGTAATGGAAACGTCGCAATAAGAAGTCAAATGCGGCAGTAATCAGGAGCACCAAAAAATTTATTCCAGCACTATACTTGTGGTGTAGGCTCTAAAATTACCAAGCCTACCTTAATGACACCACGGCAAAAGAGCATTTCAACAACTTCCTTTACTATTGGAAGCAGCCCAGCATGATGAACACCGATTCCTCTATGAAGTAAGCTTTGGACTCTGAGGACCTTTAAAATGTATCACCCCCAACAGTTCATGAGTACGAATCAAGGTACCTCTCTAAATTCAATATGTGAAAAGACAGGAAATTCTTAAGATAAGCACCTGAGGTAAATTCCGATCAGACCCTTTTAGTCTCGAAAAAGCTTTATCGCAGAAGACACGGATTTCACTTTTCTCAGAACTAGTAGTAAGATCAGTCCCAGTCAAAGCGTCAGCACACCTATCGCAATAATTCTTCGAGAAACAAAAGACAACCACCTAGTAGGAAACAGCAAAATCAAAAGATTAGTCAAAAAGACTCAAGATAGGATTGAATATACACCTCATAACCATAGGGAAAACAAAAGTGGTGTATAACATACAGGTAATAGGGACTTCTTTGAGAGCTTGTTGATAAGCAACAGCCAATTTGAAGCTGCTGATCGTCTAAATGCCCCATTGTTCTGGCCGTTACCACCGTAAGAGGACTTTCCCAAATCTTTTACACTTGAGTGTTTATTCTGCTTGCCACGAGAGTTAGCTTCATGTTTCTGAGATTTTCTCCCATCTTGATGAGCTGAAGATCCCGCGTGCTGTTTAGGGCCGACACTAACTGCACTTGAATTCTTCTTCTTGTGTGAATCTTTAGCATCATGTATCCCTTTAGAAATAAAAACTTCATTCTCACATACTTTGTAGAGTTCACCAGAATAAAATAGGCAATGCTCTAGAGGAACTGGTCTTTTTGTTGTGCTGAAAAAAAACCCACAAAATTATGAATGTTAAGATTTTCAACATGAATAACTAGATTATTCACAGTTAATTTACCAGGATACAATAACTCTTACCCAGTTACACGTATCTCCTTTTGTTTTGTTCGGCCAATCCAATCAGCAAATTCAAATGTGTTAGGCACCTACAAGTAATTATAATGTAGCAATGCATGTTATTCGTTCCAATGAAATAAGGAGGAGAAGCTCACGGGAAAACAAGGCAGAATGGAGAATAGTGACTAAATGCTAACAAAACAAATATATTATTGCAACTAAAAACTGAGTGAAGTTTATGGTTGCACTGTACCTCATAAATGTTAGAAATTGAGAAAATAGTCCATAAGGAAACCAACCAACAAAGATCCGAAGAAAAAATAATAAAAAGCCACCAATTCTTTTCAAACTCATCTAGTGAGAAAACCCATAGCCAAAGCTTAGGTGCATGGTAAACACAACTGACACTTCTAAACGCAAAAACAAAGTAACAAGAAGTACCGTTGCTGAAAGAAGGACAAAATTTATATGCCTTGGCAACATGATGATGACTTCTTCCCAAACAACCCCTCTCTCTACGTCATTGACATAGTGAACTTCATCAAATACAACCTGCCCGTCAAAGGAACAGCAACAGGAAAACATGATTGATCTTTACATAGAACTACAAAGGCTGTTACGAAATAGAGCTATATAAGCACAATGCAAAATCAGAAGAAATTTAAACATCAGAAAGCTATTTTACCCATTCTATATCACGTATGATATCAGCACCACGGTACAGCATTGACCTTAATATTTCTGTAGTCATGATCAGACAAGATGCCTCTGGCCTTATGCTAACATCACCTGTGAGAAGTCCTACATCAAACTTCCCACAAAAGTCTCTGTATTTTTGGTTGCTGATGGTTTTAATTGGGGCAGTATAAACAGCTCGTGTACAATGCTGAAGAGAGGGATATTAATCAGTCAGAGCAAATAATATAATAATAAGAACACGATCAATTTTAGATACCTTGGTGGCCAAAGCGAATGCATATTCTGCAACAACTGTCTTCCCTGCTGATGTATGGGCTGCTACAAAAACAGACTCCCCCTTTTCTAAACAACAGATGGCCTGTAGGCATAAGACACTCGGTTATTTACTGACAATTCACATATGACAGGAAACCAAGCATGTTCCTTAAACATCCGCAAACTAAAAAAAGACAAGGGAAGTACCTCCTTCTGAAAGATGTCCAATTCGAAAGGGAACTCCATCGCCATGTCAGGAACAAGCTCATGGAACCGGTCTGCAATGTCTTGGCTATCTCCTTTAGTGGCCCATCCCTAAAAGAACAACAAACTATAAATCATGTTGATGGGAGGGAAAATGAAATCTCCAGATGCAGAATCCGCAGTGTTACCTCTTTCCGTAATTGTTTACCACTGTTCCCAGTAATTGCTTCATCCGACATTATTGCTGTTTTAGCTGATGACAAAATCTCATCGAGTACGGTGACGTCAGTCTCTGTCCCCTTGCTGGGTTCTCTACCTTTGCTCGCTTCAGATTCAGGTTCAGCTTCTGCTTTTGGAGACTCAGATCCTGCAGAACGATCTTCGTAACAGTTTTCGTTATCAGAACAAACTTAAAGGCAAATGAAGATAAAGGAATAAAGTATAATTGGTGTCACGCACCATCTCCCTCAAGTTCAAAGACGGTATCTTCTTCCAAAACTGTCTTGAATAAATCATCAAATTGTATAGACAACTTGCTCTGAGAATATCACCAACACAAGGACAGTAAAAACGAATTTATCACTACAATCAAAAATAAAAGAAAGTTCACATATACCAACGACATTGATCTACATACCGACTTTTCATCTGAAGCATTTCCATGTGAACTCTGATCCTCATAAACTTCCCATGTTTGGGGATATGGCTTCAAAGGACAACAGGATGAGTCAATCCACACTAAATCGTATGTGAATGCAATAAATGATGACATAAGATAGTGATGATATAAGATACCATGAGATCTCCAAGATCTAAACTCTGCTTGAAACTAGGAGGAACGTTCTGAGCAGGACCTCCATTGAGCAATTCCTGTACCCATTGGCCATCACATACACCATCTGGAAGGGTTCTCTCCGAAGACTGTGAATCCTCCAAGCCACCTGGACGGAAAGGGCGATTACTAACACTCCCTCTCAAAAAATCCTTTGGAGGACCCACAATTCTCGGAAAAAATCCAGAATCTTGATCTCCGTACATTTCTTCTGATAAATCCACCTAAAATAATATGACAACCCATTTCTCCAACTAGAGTCAGCAAAAGAAATCTAATAGCTGGCCATTCTTTCTACCAAGAAAGTTCTGACTCATGGATAACATCAATGTCTAGAGGAAGAAAATGAGTTACCTCCACTGACTTTGGCTCCCATCTTCCGTTCTCAGCATCCATGTTCTGACGCCGGAATGGCAATTCCCAAGTTGGAACTACAACAGACCTGGGCAAAGAAGGTTGAAGAGGCACCTTCACTCTGGAAAACCAATCAAAATCCCACTGATTCTCGGCGTTTTCAGCAGAGAACTGTTCAGGTTCCAGTCTAGGGAGGAGATATTTCTCCTCAATATGTTCCTTAATCGATTCTTTTGTTTCCTTAGCAAATGCAGGAGGCTGAGAAATACACATGTAGGGAAACATAAAAGAGCTTCTCAGCAAGAAAACTAAAACCATTTCAAGCCATATGAAAACAAATTTCAGAAAGTTCAGCTACTTGGCTTCAGACAGTTAACCTAATACAACATTCTCTAACAATTCCCTTACACTAAGGTAAAATCAGAGTAAGGCATAGTTATTAGCAAAATCAACAACGCAACACAAATCATTAATGCCCAAGCAAACCTAATTTGAAGCCATGATCAGGTTATGGCGGCTCAATTATACTAAACCTTAACACGATTTTAAGTCAATCAGAAAGAAAACTCACGGAGACGAAATCGGGAAGTGAGTTCACTGCGCCATCGCTCTCCGTAGTGTACAGAGGCTCGAGGCGGAGGTGACCAACGTGACCGGAGATTCCGACTCGGAAGGCGAGCTCGTTGGCTGCTTCGACTCTGTTCATTCTCTTTCCGTAATCTACTTTCGCATTCCTTTTTCTTTCTCTGCAGTCTCTGTCCGTAATGTTTCTAAGGGAAAGGTGTGCGAGGGAGGGAGGGAGGATGCGGTGAAAGGTACTACAACTATTGAGTTTATGATCCAAAACGCCCTGCCGTTTAATTGGTACAAACGAGAAGCGTGTGTTGTCTTTATTCTCTGATGGGCTCTAAAATAACCCCGCGTAGGCCCAATTGCATGAAAGTGTTTCTTTGCCTCGGAATATAAAACCGGATCAAATGCTAGAATGGATAAGTGGACGCAGAAAAATCTCAAATAGACTCATCCATTTTTTTTTATTTAATAATTAATTTTAAATAGAAATTTAGATAAAATAATTAAAAAATCTAAAGATTTCAATATATTTACTAATTCATGTGATTACTATAACTAGTATAAATAGATTAAGTATTACTATCCTACCCAGAATCTGATATGGATTTAGAACCGCAACCCGACTCAAGTAACCCTTAAATTTTTTTCTCTTCTCCCTTTCTTCTCTATCAATAGTTTTTTCACCTTAAAACAAAATCAAAAAATTTCTTCAATCGTCCATCAATTTTTTTCTTTCTTATCCTAAATCGATCCACCCATAGTCATATTTAATCGATCATATCTTACCCACAATCAAATTTCATCTTTTACCTACAAGATTCAAGATAAAGAAAAACGCAAAGTATTACTAGTGCAACTAGTACAACTCGAATTAGTACAAATAGTATAACTAAAACGAATATAACTAGTATAAATAGATTAAGTATAACCAATATAACTGGTACAAGTAAAACACGTATAACTAGTATAACTTTGCAATTAATATAGTGATCTTTATTTTATTTTCAGCATATGAAAATGATAGAAAATAGTATGATGTAGAACCAATAAGATATGTTGGTCTAATCTTCCCTCTCTTCATGCATGTGTCAAGTACATGAATTGTATATTTTTAATAATATTTGATTTTGATAATGATTTGGTTACAAATTGTACTAGTTATATTAGTTGTACAATTTTCAAAAAAAAAAAAAACAGCTTCATCTTTTTTGCTCTTGACGCCAAAAAAATTGATGCAGAACCAGAAAAATCTTTAACCGCCTTCTAAAAGCACGAGTCATCGGTAAGAAGAATAAAAAGGGAGCATGGTGACAACTAAGGTCTCATTTCATGTAAAATAGATAGCTGTTGGGGTTACTTTTGGAAACTTATGTTATTTTTAGTATTAAAACTTATGTTTCTTTTTTTATGTTAAACTTGTTTTTAATAGCTTTAGAAACTATTAAAACTTATTTTCCTTAACTTATATTTTTAGCGATAATTGTGTTTTGTTTAAATATACATGTATTTTGGTATAACTAATGCAACATATTCAACTAAGTAATAATATTTAAGAAGGGTACAACTAATACAACTACTCCACATTAGTGTTCAACAATAATTGTTAAAATATGATACAAATTTAAAACGTGATCCACATTTAAAATAATAAGTAGTTGTATCAGTTTTCTAGTTGTACCGACTGTACATAGTTGTACTAGTTTTTTAGTTATACCAGTTTGTGCATTGTTGTACTTTTACAGTGAAATAAAAAATATTAGTTGTACCACATAATAAATACATTTACCTCAGTTATACCAGTTAGTTATGGTTACATGTATTTGTCCAGTTACAATGAAATAATCAGTTTTACATTTCATGTATGTTTTCCAAAAATTATGTGGACAAACAAGTTAACAAACCTTAAAAGTATAAAGTAGATCATGTAAACTTACGGAGTTGTGTGATAATTTGATTTCTTTTTTTTTTCTCAAAATTTCAAATTAAATTAAAGAAACTTTTTGAGTACATACCAATTGAGATAATTGATTGTTTTCTTTTATGGAATACTAAATTGGTTTTGTTAATTTCTGAAATGTCAAAGTTATACCAGTTGGACCAGTAATACTCGTTTAATATATAATAAAAAATTATATCAATTATTTATATGTCTAGTTTTAGGGATTGTACCAATATTTTCACATCATAGTTTTGTAAAAATATGTTCAATATTTATCATAATAATATGAACCATATAGATAATACCTTAAAATATTAAAATATAGAATGTAAAATTAAGAGTGTAATGTAATAATTTAATAGAAATTGAAAAACCTTAAAGAAAATAGATGAAATTTTGTCATCATATACCAATTAGAATATTTTTTTATTTATTTCATGTGTAGATTATAAAATTTATATACTAGTTATACATTTTTTAACATGTTATTTGTATGAATTATACTAGTTATACCCAATCGAATGAGAGAACAAGATAAAAAAGATTGTGTGGTTATGAGTGGTTGAGATTAAACAAATAGAAAGAGAGAGAGAAAGAGAAAGAAAGATATATGAAATTGTGTGGCCAAGATTAAAACATAGATGTGATGATCCAATGGTTTATGTTACGTTTTCATTAAAGGCAAAATCATAATTTTAATATCTTTGGTCAATGTAGATTTTTTTACGATGGTGGAAATTAATTTTTAGTCATTTGTCTCATATCAGATTAAAGTCCTATAAAACCCTAATTGAAAAATAATTCTAAATGCATCCAAAGTGATGTCTCGTTGCACGGGTACGTGGACTGGCAGCCGTCTCGCGTACCGGAAACGTCTTTGAAACGGGGACAGCAGGGGGACGCGTCGGAAACGTCCCGGTGAGGGAGACGGCAATCTGTTGATGGGAACGGAAGGGTTTAAATATGAGACGTTTCCAAAACAGTTTGGCACCAAAATTCGTGTCCCCTAAGACCTTAATGTTCTATATAAAAATACTTACGGTACAACCAAACATAACCACTCTTTTAATCGAAAAAGACTATGGTGTGTGACTTTCAATTGACACATGCTATTATATTTTTTTATTTTAACCTTATTTATTTAAAAGTAATAATGTCAAATAGTATTATTTATAAAATTTACATAGCAAAAGGGTAACTAACATTAAATTATATTGATTTTTATTTAAATTTTTTATAAAAATTATTATCTCTAACGTTTTTTTTAATTAACTATCGGTTTTTAATATCAGAAAAAGAATTGAATTTGATGAGTAAAATTCGCTTAGTTCATAATAAGACAAATTATTTTAAGTGCAAACAAACCATAACAGAGCAAACAAACTAAAACAGAGTAAAGAAGTGTTTAAAATTAAATAGACTTTGTATAACTCTTAAACATAACTCATAATATATATATATATATATATGTATATATTTGCTGTCGTACCTACACCTTACCCATATCTATTTTTTTTGGTTTTGCCCTTCTCCGTCCCCGTTTCTAGTCCCTGTACCCGTATCAGTGCTGCTTAGTGTCTCGTCCAGCACAGCCAAACAAATTGAGAATGGATTCGTCTACCAAGGGAAACTCAGCTTGTGGGCAACAGCAACAGAAGATGATCGAGATTCCGAACAGCCACAACGAGAAGCTCGTTGGTCTGCTTCACGACAAGAGAGATTGTGATCTTGTGCCAGGGATTCAAATCTAACAAGAACAATACGATCCTGACGTGGCTGCTGCTCTAGAGAAAGAAAGGAACCAGCGCCTGTCGTTTTGACTTCTTAGGTAACGGAGCTGATGACCTACACTCCGTCATCCAACACTTCTCTACCACCCAACCGTGTCCTTACTGGTGCTCCTCTACGCCTCCAAGTATGGTAATATCCGCAGTGTAATCAATATATCAAGACGTTATGATCTGAAGAAAGGCATACGTCTTGGAGATGGTTATCTCGAAAACACGGATTCATCGATATGTCGCACAAGAGAGTTTAATGGAGAGGTTAGAGACGGATATGCATGAAGCTTGTCTCAAGATTGACAAAGAAGTCACTGTTCATGGTTCTGGTGATGAAGACCAGTGGGAGATGTCGAGGGTTTGCAAAGATCACACCCAACCACAAAGCGGATCATGGTTATACCAAGCATCAGAGTCAACTCGTTTCAACTGTTTTGGAGTCCATTTTTGGATAACCAATTAATATGAGCTGAAGGAGTTAACTGGGACAAAATAATCCAGAATGTCATTCATATACTTACTGAACCACGTTTTACTTGAACATACATATTGCAAACATAATGAACATATAAATACGAAAAGGTTTATTACTTATTCAGTTATGAGAGCTATATAGATATATATATTGACACTGGAGCTGTGTGATGTGGAGATGACATGGTAGAATCTGTGCCAAGGATATAAGAGACTTAAGGAACAGGGCATGCCTCAATGTTCCAAATCTCTTTGGCATACTGAGCTATTGTCCGGTCACTGCTGAACTTTCCTGACCCGGCTGTGCTCATTATCGACATCTTCAGCCACTTCTTCCGGTCCCTGTAATAACACATGATGGTAATATTTTCACATTGAAGAACTTGAGTATTCATTGCAGAAACTACGCTTATGAATGGTTAAGTTGGGGGCGTTAAAAGAGATGGGCTTACTTGTACGCTTCATCAACTTTGGCCTGAGCATCCATGTAGCTCGCGAAGTCATACCCAACCAAGAAATAATCACCACGTCCATAACCTGTGTTTCCCTCAAGAGAATCAAGGAGCGGACCGTAATCGTAGCTTCCAAACACTCCACTTTTGGCAAACTGCTTCGCCTCTTCAAATCGAGGATCCGGTTTGAACTTATAAGTTTTGACAGGCACAAAAAAAATGTTTCATGTCAGAGAGAGTGCAGAAGCATATAGTTATTTCATTTTAAAGGCTCTTCATGGTATGGAGATAAAAAAATTGGAGAGAGTAACATACGAGTCCGTCTTCTCTTTCTTTACGCAGTCGAGGAACCTGATCGGCTGTTGCACCAAAAAGAAAGAAATTTTCTTCGCCAATCTCCTCTCTTATCTCCACATTAGCACCATCAAGGGTTCCTATGATAAGGCAACCGTTGAGAGCAAATTTCATATTGCTGGTACCACTTGCCTCCATGCCTGCTGTGCTGATGTGCTGGGATAGCTCACTTCCGGGAATAAGCATCTCTGCTACAGTGACATTGTAGTTTGGAACAAATACAACCTGGAGAGGCATATCCGTTAAGAGTTTCTTAAACAAAACCATGTTCAGAACAATAAGAGGAGCAACACTGATTCATTGCATTTGCTTCCGCATGGCTACGATAAGAACACTTCATTCTCTAGAAGGAGTGTTTTGTAACATTAGACTTAACCAGAAGAAACCAAATTCATCATGAGAGACGCAAACATGTGTAATATTGACATATAAAAGATCAATCATTATCAAGCAAGCAAGCATCGTGCTTAACCACATTTAAGTTGCATGTTAAACGTTTCTAAGATGACTCAGGCGATGTTACCTTCAGGTATTCGTTAACCTCTGGATCGCTGTTAACAACGTCGCCCACATCATTAACTAACTTCACAATCCGTTTTGCATTTGTATAGGTTGCAAAGGCTTTACCCCCAATCATGATTGTACGAGGAGTTGTTTTCTTCCTTTCCTCGGGCTTCATCTCCTGTAACATTCAGTTGCACAAAATAATGTCATACAAGTAATACATACATTGCCTAATATTAGATCTGTCTTCCGTTAAGGCATCAATGAAGCTTAATGAGCTTGACACTAATTTTTTGTTTTCGAAATTGCCCGTAGGAACTGGATTATCCTGAACTTTATTACACTGTTCTAAATATCCTTAGGTCTACCATAAGTTACAACTTAAACCGAATGCAGAAAGATAGTTTAGCCAACTGTACCTTTAGTTTCTTGAATCTGTATATTACTCCGAGAATGTTCATAAGCTGCCTCTTGTATTCGTGGATACGCTTAACTTGTATGTCAAACAAGCTGTTTGGATCAATACTCACACCAGTCACACGCTCTATATACTGAGCCAAACGTTGCTTATTGGCCGCCTTTGCAGAAGCCCACTCAGATTGGAGTTCTTCATTGTCCGCAAACTAGCAGAAGAAAAAATAACATCAGAAAGACAAGACTAAACCTCATTGCAGATTTAGTTCTCAAGTAAATAAACATCAGACCTGCCGAAGACCAGTTAGTAAGTCAAGATCGGTGATCCATTTGTCAGTCTTCAACCACTTTGTGATAATATCACTGAGTTCAGCGCTGCAGAAACGAAGCCACCTTCGAGGTGTGATGCCATTAGTCTTGTTTTGAAACTTGTTTGGCCAAACAGAGACATAGTCCGCGAATAACTCATCCTTTAAGATATCACTATGCAACTGAGCAACGCCATTCACCTGCAAAAGCACTCCCATAAGGACCACTTGAAACAAACAAAAACAACTAATTTGCTTCGGCGAATTGTGATGAAAGATGGCTCAAACTTGAAAGAGGGTCCACTTACTGTGTGCGACGATACAACACATAAGTTAGCCATTCTCACAACTGGCTTCTGGGGATTGTGATCTAAGATGCTCAAACTTGAAAGCTTATCCTCGAGATCTACCCGCGTGCTGCGAATAGTTTGCACAAACTGCAGAAAGGTTTACGTCCAATTATTGCAACAGATTACAGAAACAAGAATATGGTAATGCTCAGAAAGTACCCTTTTATCAATTTCTTCTATGATCTCCATATGACGAGGAAGAAGCTTCCACATCAGAGATTGTGACCATTTCTCCAAGGCTTCAGGAAGGACAGTGTGATTGGTGTAAGCAACGGTCCTGTAAACTTTAAAAATAAGTCCCAATAGAAAGAGTGGAAATTTTAGTCTGCAAAGATGAAATGCATAAATGTCATACTTTGATGTCACATCCCAAGCTTCATCCCATCCAAGTCCATTGTCATCCATTAGCAATCGCATGAGCTCAGGGATTGCAAGAGTCGGGTGTGTGTCATTCATTTGAACAGCAACTTTACTAGGAAACTCTGACCATTTCCGGCTGCCTCCGCCGGTGCTCCTCTCGTTAAATCTTGATATAATATCCTGCAATAGGTTTCCATATTATGAAGAGATATGAAAATAATGAACCGGTTGCAAGAAATTTTGTCAATTAACTATATACATTATCGCTTCAGGAAAATGAAGAATGTGAAAGGAACCTATAACCAAATTGACAAACCTGAAGGGAAGCACTGCAGAGAAAGAACTGCTGCTTCAACCGTAATAGCTTCCCATTCTCGGTAGCATCCCCTGGATATAACACTGTACAAATCTGCGTACAGATAAATCCATTGTTACAGAAAAATAACCGAGGCAATTAAAAAAGGTAAGAAATGAAAAGTTATACATAACCTGTTGAGCACGAGAATGTAGTTGTGCAGCCAATTCATATTCTCCTTCGTTGAACTGAAAAAGGTCAAGGTCCTCCGATCTAGCTTTTGCTTCCCAGAGGCGGAGACTAATTGTGTTCTTCGTTTTAAATCCTGGGATTGGCACATCATAAGCAAGAGCTTGTACAACATCACCGCCTACCCACTTCCTTCTGCAAATTGGTTAATATCAAGCTCAACAAAAAGTAAGCTACTATATAGCGAATTTCACGGGTGTATAGTCATGTAAGAAAGACTTACGATCCATTTGGATTTATCTGCACATGGCCGAAAAATCTGACAGGAAAGACAACATCATGCCTGACGATTTCCCACGGGCTGAACTTCTGCAAGTTCCCATCAAAATAGGACGAGTTACAGTCAGAGAAAAGCTTTATATAGTGAAGCACCAACTATGACAATCATTACCTCAAGCCAGTCCTCAGCGACCTCTTCTTGGCCTTTCTTTGTGATAAGTTGCTTAAACAGCCCATGTCTGTACCTCAAACCATAACCCCAAGCAGGCAGATTAAGGGTGGCCATGGAATCCAAGAAGCACGAGGCGAGTCTCCCCAAGCCACCATTTCCCAGAGCTGCATCTTTCTCCTGGGATGACCAAAAACATAAAATCTCAAACATCTCCAATGGCGAGATTTAAAAAGAATTAGTCAAAGTCTTGAAAGAGGAATGAAGAGTAACCTGTTCAGCAATCTCCTCAAGCTCGTAACCAAGCTTGCGTAGTGCATCAGCATATGGACCTTGAAGGTCGAGATTGCCAATGGCGTTAGTCAAAGCACGACCTTGGAGATACTCCATGGACAAGTAGTAGGTTTGCTTTGGATCAACTTTGTGAAAATGCAGATAAGTCTCATTCCACAGCTGCAAAACAATACACATACATGTGTTTGTTCAAGATCAACTATGTGAAAACGAAGAGAACTTAACTCAGCTGCAAAACCTAAATCGAAATCCAATTCATACACCCAAATCTACTTCATCAGAGGGAATAAGGTGTAGAAATCACCTGAATGAGACGATCGCGAAGGCTCTCCGCGGTGGCGTAGAGAGCTTGCTCGGGACCGAACTTCAAAGGAGAGAAATGAGGACTGTACTTGGCATGGTAGATGATGTTCCCGGCGATATCCGTAGCTTCATTGGCCTCAGGATTCGCCTTCTCAGAGATTTTATCTGGAAAACCAGTCGCAGCCTTCCCATTGGCGTTTGCCATAGCCGAATCTCTGGAAAGAGATGAAGGGACACCGGAGAGCTTATAAGCAGAAGATACTATGGCGTAGGGAATCTTCTGAAGAAAGGAAAGAGTATATACTAAAAAGAACGGTGGAAGAAGAAGAAGATATTTAACAAGGTAAGTGACAGTAACGTAATTTTCGGTTGTTCCTTTTTTAAATTGCTTCTCTGTTTTTTTTTTTTTTTGGTGAGATTTGATTCTCTTTGGTTGCAGAAAATATCACAAAAGGATTGAAAGTGTGCGGATGACAAGAAGAGAGAGAGAGTCAAGTGTGTGTATGAGGGAGTGAGCTCCGTAGAACTACTTTTGTATCCATTACTGAAAATATCTAGGAGGAAGCCCCCACATCTATTTGTTTTTTAGTTACCAACACCCTTAATATTAAGTTCAAACAAAAAAAAAACACCCTTAATAGTATTTTTTTTACAAAGAACACCCTTGTATTTCTTCGTACTGGGGACCATGCATTACTTTCTAAAAATATAATAAGAACTAAATATTGATAAAGAATATAAAATTCAATAAGAAATTTCTTTAAATGGTTTTTAGAGAACTAGATGGAACAAAGAGAGAAGAGAAAGAAAAAAAAAAGAATCAAGAAGGAAGATTCTGGAGTTTTACTTTCGACAGTTTGGCAAGGAAAGGGAACCAATCCGAGTAAAAAGCCAAACGTAGCGGTTCGGTTACAAGTAATGGAGCGAAGTGAGACATTATTACCACCTCGAGGCACACGTGTTATGCAAGTAGGGAAAGTGTGAGCACTTCAAGGTGTCAGATCACGGATCTACGCACCTGCAACACTTCACTCGTGCAGCTTTTACGCATTGATTGGGTCAACTCACTTCTAGTTGCCCGTATAATCTTCATCTATTTGTGTTTGTTTAACATAATTATATGTTCATTCTAGATGAAAATCGTTTGTATCCGATACATTCGTGCTCTTGCTGAAGATGTTGACATTTAACGATGCTCTAGTCAGCACTCAACTTAACATATCATTTGCTTACTCAAGACAGCTTTCTTTCATAAAACTTGCAGACTAGCATTGTAAATTCGATACAATTAAGTTTTTGTCGCTTTACTTACCAGTCACTTGTATGTACTCAGAATGTTTAAATTGCCAAACTAACACACTACCTGACGACATTCTTTTCCTTATTCTGTTACATAACTATGCACAGACTTGCCAAATCTTTGATAAAATGTATTAACTCATACTTACTTGAACTATCAATTCTTGTATTTGCAAACTATGTCACATAAACGTTTCTTTCATTCGTGAACACTGAACCAGTAGCGAAGAAGAAGAAGGTAGAGAGGATATTTTCTAGATTCTTCTATACAAGGCAGATGCAACTCTTTCCTGATACTTACTTGGAGAGAAGACTCTTATGTAGAGTTTGCAGCTTCTCTACTAGCTGATCCATCACCACCTACTATTAACTCGATTTTCTAATCCTTCAACCTGCCAAAAGACCCAAACATTTTTACCATTCGAATGATGCAAAAGACTGGAACAATAACATGTATGAAAAACAGAACACGAAAATGCAAATAACCCAACTCCGGAGAATAAGAAATGGGCCGTACCTGTTGCGTCAAAATTGACTCTTTCTCCAGTTGAATATATGTTGTAAAAGAGAGCAGAGAGGAGATATAAAGTGGCCGTAAGAAGGATGAATCCTTGGAAGGATCCCAAACGTTCTACAAAGAAACCAGCTCCAACTGTACCAACTATTGCAGCCAATGTCCCAGCAGTAAGACACATTCCTATAGACAAAAGATGTGCACGGTCAGAAAAATTTTGGTAAAATGTTTCGAGATCCCCTATTGATTCTAAAAGGCCAATTCCTTCTCAGATGGTACAAATTAGCTATCTGTGTTTAACGAACTCTGGAAACCAATGTCTATTGAAGGAGAATTAGAAAGTGTACCATGTAACACCCCGGAATATTCTGGAGCAATTTCCTGAGCAAAACAAGAGAATATAAATGTCATAGAATCACAAGGTTTGTCGATTAAAGAATGAATCACACGCTTGGCTACCTGAAGATTGATAAGAAATCCCAAGTGGCTGAATGATTTAAGCCCAACAGCTACGCTTAGCCAGGCAGATGCTACTAGAGGCCGTTTTGCTGTGGTTAGACCAATGAGAGCAATCCCAGGACCAATGAAACCAATGGACTGCCAAAACAAAGGATGAAATCCCCCAGTCAGCAAAAAAACACGCAAAAGAAATCTAAATGCATCAGACTTTAACAACAGCTTTATATGTATACAGAACTCTTTCAGTCCAAGAGACCTTGTGACTGAATGCAATCGTGTGACTCAGGAGTCACAAACCTGCATGATTTTCCGCGTTAGAGTGATGCTTGTACCACGTCGTATCAACAAATCCGACCAAAAACCAGCAATGTATCCTGTGAAAGCCATCATACTCCATGGAAAGGCACTAAACCAAGCAGCTTGTTTGAGGTTCACATGATATACCTGCAACACGTTATATCACTCATGAAGACTAAAAACAACAGTAACACGTTTACAATTTATTTGCGCTAGGGCCTCACTGAATTGAAGTAGATCGGCATCCATGAAAGAAGCACAAAAAACCCCTGTAAACAAGCCATTTAAAGTCACATCTACAAACAAAAATCAAGACATTTCCTCAAACTAACAAGAATGAATACATACCCAGCTATGCATGGCATTTCCAACTATAACAGCCCAAGTCGGCATCTTAGAGAGTAGGCGTCTAAAAGGAGGGATTACTCCTGTGGTGTTTCCTTTGTTCTCCTTACTAGACGTTTGCTGCTTGCGCATTATGTACTCGAGTTCGAACTTTGTAATCTGAGGATGTCGATCTGGCGTACTGGATGTAGCAGATAGCCACACGAGCAGCCACAGGAAACCCGATAACCCAAAAATAACAAAAGGGCCATATACACCGCCTTGAGACATGAGAATAGGAGACAACATGAGTCCAACAACATTCCCAAGCTGAAACCCTGCCATTGCAATACCAACGGCCCTAGAACGTTCTGTTGGAGGAAACCATCTACAAAAAAAACGATACTACCACTATTGAACTAACCGGTTACAAAATCATGTGCGTATCACATCTGAAACAAAAATTATCACTACCTTGCAACCATGTTGTTCATGCAAGGAAGAGCCACTCCTTCAGCAACCCCAACCATAGCTCTTGCAGCAAGAAGAGCCCACAAAGAAGTATCAGCAGCCCAAGGGGTGAGGAAAGTAGCCAAGGACCACAAAGCTACTCCCCACGCCATGATTACCTTACCGCCATAACGGTCCACTAAAGTTCCCCCAGCTATTGGTGAAATTAGGTATCCCCACAAGAACGATGACTATTCAAAGAAGCAAGCAAGATCTCGTATAAGACTCAACGATAACAATGATGACAATTTGAAGAACTTAAAACTTCTCCATACAACCTGAACGATACCGGAAAAGGACTTGCTCCATCCTCGAGAAAGGGAGAGAGGCACAATCGCGACGGACATCACGACGCGGTCAGCATTGCATAGCGCCAGGGCAAGCGCGAGCATCGCCACTATTTTCACCCTCTCCGAAGTTATAAATTCCGAAAAATTAGGTTGCTCCGTCGCTGCAACCGCCGTATCTTCCGCGTCGTGGTGATCTTCCGGTGTACGGCGAGCATCGCTGCAGTCAACTCTTAATCGATGGCGCGGGAGGCCACATAGATCCACGGCGGTGTTTCCGCGAAATCTTAAAGAGTCTACTAAGCCTCTCCCGCGGCGGAGGAACAACCTTCCCCGACGATCTTGCTTGGGGAATCTCAGGTTCGAAGTCAAGATTGGTCGATCTCCATGGATTTTTAGGGCGCTGCGAGTAGGGAACTCTATTGAAGATTGTAAAGAGAGAGAGTGACACATTTTCCACCTAGCTGAGTTGCTTAGTCCAGGAGGACTAAGAAGATGCTCAGTGTCTACCAATTGCAACAGCTAAATCGCGCGATGCGTGGGGGCAGATACATCCCTGTGAAAGGAATAGTTTGGACCCACTAATATTTTAAA